>CM069166.1:19581668-19601668 GCA_035221665.1 Okamejei kenojei | reverse complement strand
ATCTGTATACAACCAGATTAATCGTAAGTAATGCAAAATAATGACAATATGTTTTTCTCCCAAATTTGACCATTGTTAACATATGCCACAGCCGTGTTATTGTTCATTTTGATACGACATGGACAGTTCCATAATAAAACAATCGATCTTTTTAATCCATAACTCCTTATACTTCAACAATTAATGCGAATGTTTGGAAAATTTCTTAGGACAAACCATTTATGTTCGCCTGGTATTATTGTCTGCAGTCCGAACAAGAGACATATCAATTATTGTTATAAGAATAGATAATATTCTTATCTTTACCCAAACATTCACAGAAGCTGTACATCATCTGTAACACCTGCTTCAGTTTGCAACAGCTGTTAATCTTATAGTTGAAGCAGCTTATGAACCTTTTTTACATTACTTTAATAATGATAACGTATCATTTGATATTTTGCATAAGCCTCTTCACAAGGCATACATATTCTTATAAGCTTCTGTATTCCTTCTTTTGGAACTTTATTTATTTTTTACCTAATCCTAATGGAGGGACAAAGTATGTCGACAACAATTAGGCATATTTGTATCATGGAACAATTTTCCCCCCCTCTTATGGTGCTTGAATTACTTCTGAATTCAGAATAGTAATTTATAAATATTTTATTAATGCCTGAGCATATGCTTTATGTAATGGGTCAGGTCCTTACCTGCTACCAGGTTTGTAATGGCAGGCACTAATTTGCAGCTGCTCTTATCTCTTCCAATTTAAATGTAATCGAGATAACCCATGACCATGACCTCATTAGTGCAAGTGCTGATCTTTTATCAGTATAATTGTTCCTTCAGTGTTCGGTTTAACAGCCTTGATTGTTTGGACAATGTTTTAACTTGCACAGCTTGACCCACTTTAATTAATTTCAAGCACCTGTAATATTGATTAACACTTTGTTAATCACAACAGTTTTTCCATGTTCTAGATGTTTCCATTTTCTTACACTGTGAAAGTGTAAATATAATGATGTTTTGTATGGTTTATACCATGAAATCTTTACACTGAGGTAATTTTATAATATACATGTACGTACCCCTTCTTATTAAATTACTTTTGAGTGCAAACCTGAAATCAATTTTTAAAGTTTTCTTATACAGGTGAACCAATCCTTCCTTAGTTATATTGGTTAACAATCATAATACACCTGTAATCCCCCATAATTGGAGATTTCATGAACTTATTTTGTAACCAGATGTTTGCACCTTTTCAACGTACTTCAAGCCTTCTTTCCCCAATTATATAGGTTTAGATAAGGCTATGTTTGGATTATACCACTTCTGCCTTTGTTTTGATCCATTATCAAATCTTTCATTGGATCATAGTTTTTTCACCGCAAGTTAAAAAGATCTTTGCCTTTGTTTTGATCCATTATCAAAATTTTCCATTGGATCATAGTGACAGAAATATTTCAAATGTCATTAGAAACGGAAATAGTGCCGGAGGATTGGCGTACTGCGCATGTTGTTCCATTGTTTAAAAAGGGTTCAAAGAATAAACCTAGCAATTATAGACCTATTAGTTTGACGTCAGTGGTGGGCAAATTAATGGAAAGGATACTTAGAGATAATATATATAAGCATCTGGATAAACAGGGTCTGATCAGGAACAGTCAACATGGATTTGGTTGACAAACCTTCTTGAATTTTTTGAAGCGGTAACTAGGGAAATTGATGAGGGTAAAGCAGTGGATGTTGTCTATATGGATTTCAGTAAGGCCTTTGACAAGGTTCCCCATGGAAGGTTGGTTCAGAAGGTTCAATCTTTGGGTGTTAATGGCGGAGTAGCAAGATGGATTCAACAGTGGCTGAATGGGAGATGTCAGAGAGTAATGGTGGATGGCTGTTTGTCAGGTTGGAAGCCGGTGACCAGTGGGGTGCCTCAGGGATCTGTGTTGGGTCCACTGTTGTTTGTCATGTACATCAATGATCTGGATGATGGGGTGGAAAATTGGATAAGTAAGTATGCAGATGATACTAAGATAGGTGGAATTGTGGATAATGAAGTAGATTCTCAAAGTCTACAGAGAGATTTGGGCCATTTGGAAAAGTGGGTTGAAAGATGGCAGATGGAGTTTAATGCTGATAAGTGTGAAGTGCTACATCTTGGCAGGACAAATCAAAATAGGACGTACATGGTAAATGGTAGGGAATTGAGGAATGCTGTGGAACAGAGGGATCTAGGAATAACTGTGCATAGTTCCCTGAAGGTGGAATCGCATGTAGATAGGGTGGTAAAGAAAGCCTTTGGTGTGCTGGCCTTTATAAATCAGAGCATTGAATATAGGAGTAGGGAAGTAATGTTAAAATTGTACAAGGCATTGGTAAGACCAATTCTGGAGTATGGTGTACAATTTTGGTCGCCTAATTATAGGAAGGATGTCAACAAAATAGAGAGAGTACAGAGGAGATTTACAAGAATGTTGCCAGGGTTCCAGCACTATGTTACAGAGAAAGGTTGAACAAGTTAGGTCTTTATTCTTTGGAGCGCAGAAGGTTAAGGGGGGACTTGATTGAAGTCTTTAAAATGATGAAAGGGATAGACAGAGTTGACGTGGATAAGCTTTTCCCATTGAGGGTAGGGAAGATTTAAACAAGAGGGCATGACATGAGAATTAAGGGACAGAAGTTTAGGGGTAACGTGAGGGGGAACTTCTTTACTCAGAGGGTGGTGGCTGTGTGGAATGAGCTTCCGGCAGAGGTGGTGGAGGCAGGATCGATTTTAACATTTAAAAGTAAAGTGGATAGGTATATGGACGTGAAGGGAATGGAGGGGTATGGTCTGAGTGCAGGTAGATGGGACTAGGGGAAAACAAATGGTCGGCACGGACTGGAAGGGCCGAGAGGGCCTGTCTCCGTGCTGTAATTGTTATATGGTTATATGGTTATATGGTTAATATCCTGATTTGTATTGATCTGCAAACCTATAGTGCAGATTCGGTAAATTATATATATTTCTTCCTATTGAGCTCCACAACTGATGGCAATTTATTTTATTTTGAAAGTATTACTTATTTGCACCATTTTGAAATACTTTGAAATTGTATTTCTTATATCTCATATTATTTGAGACATGGATATTTATAAACGGATTTACCGTTGATATTTTAATAAAACATAAAAGTTTTATCGTATTCTTGAAGTTGGTGAGATACCATATAATTAATGTTGGCAGCTAGGTTTTCTTCCATAGCCTCACCTCTTCCTTTAGATATAGCAAAATCTTTTGCTATCTCAGGCACATCTGGCCTCACTTTTTTATTTGTGGTGTGCATTCATAATTCACATCACCACTTGCAGGGTCTGTCTTTTGCAGCACTGATCCACTTGGAATTATATCCAAAGAGACTTCCTCCACCCTAATCCAGTGTTCAATTCTCAATTTGGCACATAGCCATATTTTGTATATTCAAGCCCCTCAGGGTCTTTTTTGGGCTGTTTGGGTACTGTGACCCTTGTCTCTTTTTATATTTTGGAGTACTTTCTCCATATCGCGATTTTTATTAACTTTTTTAAAGTACAGCCTTTCTGACTTTAATTCCCTGCCAAAAGATTGTGGAGCATTTTTACCTCTCTACCGTAATTTTAACGGTACCAGTATCGGAACCGGCCCCGTAATTAATCTCTCGTCCCGATCGCTGGGTATTCCCCTGGGACGTTCTTTTCAAAACTCCGTTATTTTAACAGAGTATTTCTGTTCAATTTAAACTTTTAGTTTGTTTTTAAAAACCTTTAAAATCCTGGTTTCCACCAGGCACGGAGTTTTCCAGTCCTAAAAAAATTTTTCAACTGCACTTACCTGCCGGTTCCGAACCTACTGCTGTCGAGGAGCTGTCTGTGCAGCTCCTGCTTCTGCCGTCAGCGTCGACGTAATGCCGTTCCAGCGCCAGGCGGGCCTTCTTCACGTGGTCACTCACGTGACTCCGAAGTAAAATGGGGCATTTGGATAGAAAATTGGTTGGCAGACCGGAAGCAAAGAGTAGGAGTGGATGGGTCCTTTTCAGAATGGCAGGCAGTGGTGAGTGGAGTGCCACAAGGCTCGATGTTGGGGCATATATATTAATGATTTGGAAGAGAGAATTTGGAGCAACACTAGCAAGTTTGCGGATAACACAAAGCTGGGTGGCAGTGTGAACTGTGAAGAGGATGTTAGGAGGTTGCAGGGTGACCTGGACAGGTTGAGTGAGTGTGCAGATGCATGGCAGATGCAGTATAATATAGATAAATGTGAGGTTATCCACTTTGGCAGCAAAAACACGGGGGCAGATTATTATCTCAATGGGGTTAGGTTAGGTAAGGGGGAGGTGCAGCGAGACGTGGGCGTCCTTGTACACCAGTCACTGAAAGTTGGCTTACAGGTACAGCAGGCAATGAAGAAGGCTAATGGAATGTTGGCCTTCATAACAAGAGGATTGCAGTAATGGAGTAAAGAGGTTCTTCTGCAGTTGTATAAGACTCTGGTGAGACCACATCTGGAGTATTGTGTACAATTTTGGTCTCCTAATTGGAGTAAGGACATCCTTGTGATTGAGGCAGTGCAGCGTAGGTTCACGAGATTGATCCCTGGGATGGCAGGACTGTCATATGAAAAAAGTTTGAAAAGACTAGGCTTGCATTCACCGGAGTTTAGAAGGATGAGGGGTGTTCTTATAGAAACATATAAAATTATAAAAGGACTGGGCAAGCTAGATGCAGGAAAAATGTTCCCAATGTTGGGAGTCCAGAACCAGGAGCCACAGCCTAAGAATAAAGGGGACATCATTTAAGACAGAGGTTAGAAAAAACTTTTTCACCAAGAGAGTTGTGAATTTATGGAATTCCCTGCCACAGAGGGCAGTGGAGGGCAAGTTACTGGATGGATTTAAGAGAAAGTTAAATAGAGCTCTAGGGGCTAATGGAATCAAGCGATATGGGGAGAAGGCAGGCACGGATTATTGATAGCGGACGATCAGCCATGATTACAATGAATGGCGGTGCTAGCTCGAAGGGCCGAATGGCCTCCTCCTACACCTATTTTCTATAGTTCTATGTTTTCTATGTTTCTGCGGTTGCAGGAGACCGTACTTGGGGATGGGGTGGTTTTGGTCGGAAGGGAAGAGTTAAGCAGGGAGTTGCGGAGGGAACAGTGTCCGCAGAAGGCGGAAAGGGGTGGATATGGGAAAATGTGGATAGTAGTGGGATCCCATTGGAGGTGGCGGAAATTTTGAAGAATTATGGGTTGTACGTGACGGCTGATGGGGTGGAAGGTAAAGACATGGGGGCCTCCGTCTCTGTTGCAATTAGGGGCAGGGAGGAGCTGTGGGGTGCCGAGGAGACACGAGTGTGGGCCTCATCTACGATAGGAGAGGGGAACCACCGTTCGCTAAAGAATGAGGATATCTCGCATATTCTAGAATAGAATACCTCATCTTTGACGCAGTTCCGGCGTAGATGGAGGAATTTCTAGGAGGGGATAGAGTCTTTGCAGGAAGCATGGTGGGAAGACATGTAGTCGAGATAGTTGTGGGAGTCATTCGGATTGTCAATGGTCCATTTTCTATGATGGAGACTGTGAGATCAAGAAAGGGGAGGGAGGTGTCACAGATGGTCCAAATAAATTTGAGTGCAGGATGAAAATTGGTGGTGAAGTTGATGAAGTCCATGAGTTCTGCACAGATGCAGGAGGTAGCACCGATGCAGTCATCAATGTAACAGAGATAGAGTTTTGAGATACGGCCAGTGAACGCCTGTACAGGGATTGTTCACCGTAGCCTACAAAGAGGCAGGCGTAACTGAGGCCCATGCGGGTGCCCATAACTACGCCTTGGACTTGGCGTAAAGGGATAGACTGATGAAGGATAGTCAACATAGTAAATCGTGTCTCCCATTTTGTAATAAGCTTCTTGAAGTGCTGGGATGGCACAGTGAAGTAGCGGTGGAGCTGCTGCCTTACAGCGCCAGAGACCCGCGATCGATCCTGACTGTACCATAACTGTCTGTACGGAGTTTGTCCCACCTCTCTGGGACCACATAGGTTTTTCCTGGTCTCTTGTTTCTTCCCACCCTCCAAAGTGCGAGAGTACAGGGTGATCGCCGATCGGCGAAGACTCGATGAGCCGAAGGGCCAGTTTCCACACTGTCTCTGTAAATCTAAAGTCTAAAAGTAGAGACGACCAAGACGATAACGCAGTCAGGGAAGCAGACGTTTTCATGGACTTTAACAAGGTTTGTCTTGGTTCCGTATGGTAGATAGATCAGGAAGGTGAGATCACATGGGATCCAGGGTGAGCTGGCCAGGTGGATATAACATTGGCTTGGTGGTCAGAGTCAGAGGGTTGGAGTGGGGGGTTGTGTTTCAGATTGGAATCCAGTGGTGTGCTACAGGGACTGGTGTTGGGTCACCTATTTGTCTTATAAATTGACAATTTGGATGAGAACGTCGGTGGCATCAGCTTGTGGATGATACGAAAATTGTTGTTGTGATGGACAGTGAAGATGTTTATTGAAGGTTACAACAAGATCTAGATCTACTGGGAAAGTGGACAAAGGAATGGAAGCTGACTGGTGGGAGAATTGCCTTTAGTGAAGTTAAACCAGGGCAAGACCTACTCTCCAAGGCCCGGTCATTTACAGTGTGTTGTAGAATAGAGAGAGCTTGGGGTACAAATACATACTTCCCTGAATATAATGACTTGGGTGGACAAAGTGCTGGAGTCCACACTTGTACAAGTGTTGGGACATCATGTTACATCTGTATAGAGCATTGGTGAGACCGCATGGTGCGTAGATGCTACAGGACGGATGTGACTAAGTTAGAGAGGCTACAGAAGTTTCACAAGGATGTTGCTGGGACAGGAAGGTCTGAGATATAAGGACAGGGAGATATATAGGTCAGGGTTGTTTTTTCTTGGAGTGAAGGAGGCTAAGGGGTGACCATACATAGGTTTATTAAATCATGAGGGGCATAGATAAGATTTGTGATCACATTTATTTTAACAGGGTGGAGGAGTCTAATTGTTCAAAGTCTGCCTGAACTAGGTGGTATTAATAACAAGGATAGGTTGGACTGATTGGGATCGTTTTCTTTGGAGTACTGGAGGTTGAGGGGAGAACTGATAGAAGTATATAAAATTGGCATTGATAGGGTAGACGTTCGGAATCTTTTTCCCAGGATGGCAATGTCAAAGACTTGGGGGCATAGCTTTAAGGTGAGAGGGGTTTAAAGTTTAAATGAGGTGTGGGACTAGATTTTACACAGAGGGTGGTGGGTGTCTGTAATGTTTTCCCAGGATTGGTGGTGGAGTTAGAAGCGCTAGTGGTGTTGTGTTAAGAGTGTTTTAGATAGGCACAGGGATATGCAGGGAACGGTGGGATATGGACAACGTGCAGGCAGATGAGATTAGTTTGACTTGGCATCATATTTGATGCAGATATTGCGGATTATGGGACTGTTTCTGTGCTGTAATGTTCTATGTTCCAACGTGAGCAGGGAAAGAGTTAAATGGGACCTTTCATACACAGAGTGTACTAGATTCATGGAACAAACAACCAGAGGAAGTGGTAAATGTGGAGTACAATTACCACAGTTAAATGTCGTTTGTACAGGTACGTGGATAGGAAAGGTGTAGAGGGATAAATGCCAGGCGTGAGTGAAAGGAACATGGGCCTTTGCTGTATTTATGCGTACAGCAGCTAATGCCCCATTTACTGTCTGCTTGTTATAATTCCAGAGCTCAGAATCCAGTGTCCAACGTGACATGTTTGAGTCCAACAGCAATGATGCGGTGTTTCCATTTCCAGCTCTCATTCCACCACACAGCTCAACGCTGCCACGTTGGATGATGCTGGAGTGGAGGATGAAGTCTGTCACTGAGACGTTGGGCTGAATGGCCTGTTCTTCCGTAGTAATTTTTAAATAATTCACACTTGCTCCTGCAGACTTTATAGATTGCAATCGAAGTATTTCATGGGTTAATTCTGTTGTAATTTTTAACAGGAAGCACAAAGACTGAGAACAAAGGTCTTTTCACGTCAAGGAAACAAATAATATTTGGTGAAATGTTTCAGATGCAAATTAAGCAACCGATGGAAATTAGAAATGCAAACTAGTAAACAAGGAGGGCTTGGTGAATGGGTGCGAGTTGGTGGGGAGAGCGACACAGTTTCCATTCCAATTTAGTGTTCAAGTCATGGGGTCATATAGCACCGATAAAGGCCTGTACCTGTCCAAGTGCCTTTTAAATGTTGTTATAGTACCTGCCACAACTACCTGCTCTGGCAGATCATTCATGTATCCACCAACCTCTGGGTGAAAATGTTACCCCTCGGGGTTTGTGTAAAACCTTGTCTCTCTCAACTTAACCTTATGTCCTCTGCTTTTTTGATTCCCCTATACTGAGTAATAGACTACACATTGATCCTAACTATTCCCCTCATGCTTTTATACACCTATCATAAGATCTGATGAAGGATCTTGACCCATTCCTTCTCTCCAGAGATGCTGCCTGTCCCGCTGAGTTACTCCAGCTTTGTGTGTCTATCTTAGATTTAAACCAGCATCTGCAGTTCCTTCCTACACATATTATAAGATCACCTCTCAGCCACCTGCACTCCAAGGAATAAAGTCCTAGCCTGCCCAACATTTCCCTGTAGCTCAGCCCCTCAAGTCCTGGCAACACCATTGTGATTTTTCTCGTTCCAGCTTACCGGTATACTTTTTATAGCAGGGTGACCAAAATTGAACACAGTACTTCAAATGTAATAAAAAGTAACTTCAGATGCTGGTTTACCTGGCTTCCCGACGGGCCAGAGGCTTCCCGATTGGCCATGGCTGTGGGCTAGGCTGGAGGCGTTTATCGAGGCGCTGCTGTCTCGATGCCTCCCGGATCGCCGCGTAGAAGCCCAGGTGGGGGCCCGGCCAGAGCCTCGCAGCTGACGGAGCCCACGGCTGGGTCCTGGGTCGGTGCCACAGAAGCGTGAAGTGGGGCATTGACAGCGGTGAGGCCTCAGCGGCGGTGAAGCGGCAGCAGTGGTGAAGCCTCGCGATGATGGGGCCTCAGCGGCAGTGAAGCCTCACGGCGGCGGTGAACAGCTGTCGACGGTTCATGAGAGCGTGGAGAACCACTGTGAGGGGGAGAACAATGGGGACCCAGTGTGGGGGAACCACTGTGGAGGGGGGGAGAGGGAAGAACAAAAGGAGGAGCCGGCGTGCTTTGAAACTTTGTCAGTGCTGTGGGTGGCTGCTATTTGTATACATTGGGTACGCAGCAAAGAATTTCACTGTGCCTTGTCACATGTGACAATAAAGTATTCCATTCCATTATACCACAGACTAAAATTGCTCGAGTAACTCAGTGGGTCAGGCAGCATCTCTGGAGGAAATGAGACAATATTACAAGTGCAGCCTCACCAATGTACAACTGTAACCTTCAGTTTCCTGACTGATGAAGATAACTGAACCAAAAACCTTTTTGACCACCCGATCTACCTATGATGCCACTTATAGGGAACTATATTTGGGCAGCTATCCAAGATCCCTGTGCTCTACAACACTCCCCATGGCCCTACCAATCACTGCAGTTCTGCCCTACTTTGACTACCCAAAGTGCAACAACTCACACCAATCTGCATTAAACTCCAAAGACAGACACAAAAGCTGGAGCAACACAGCGGGACAGGCAGCATCTCTGGAGAGAAGATATGGGTGACGTTTCGTGCCGAGACCCATCTTCAGATTAGTTTGGGATAAAAGAAACAAGATATATATACAATGATACGCTAGGCGGAGTAGATTGTCAGTCTAGGGAAATTGGATGCTTCTGCGGTCAAGGAAGAAACGGAGGGCTTTAAGGCCTTCCTGGTGGGGGATGGAGGTGTAGAATGAATGAACGTCCATAGTAAAGATGAGGCAGTTGGGGCTCGGAAAGCAGAAGTCATTAAAGAGACAAAGGGCATGTAAGGTATCTTGGACAGAGGTCGTGAGAAATTGGACCAAGGGGATAGGATAGAGTCGAGGTACGTGAAAATAATTTCATTGGGACAGGTGCAGGCTGAAACAATGGATCATTTCAGTCTTTACTATAGACATTCAGTCATTCTACATGTCCATCCCCCAAAGGAAGGCCTTAAAGCCCTCGACCATCCAATTTCCCTCTACTAACATTCTACTCCACCTATCGGAGCTGGTCCTCGCCCTTAACAACTTCTCCCTTGACTCCTCCCACTTCCACAAAATCCAAGGAGTAGCTAGGGCCACCCCGCATGGGCCCCAGTTATGCCTTCCTCTTTGTAGGGTACATTGAACAATCCCTGTTCCGGGCATACACGGGCGCTATCGCCCGAACTCTGTCTCTGTTATATTGACGACTGCATCAGTGCTACCTCCTGCACCCTTGCAGAACTCATGGACTTCATCAACTTCACCACCAATTTCCATCCTGCACTCAAATTCACTTGGACCATCTCCGATACCTCCCCCCCTTTCTTGATCTCATCATCTCCATCCCAGGAAATAGACTATCAACTGATGCCTATTACAAACGCACTGACTCCTACAACTATCTCAACTACACTTCTTCCCACCCTTTTTCCTGTAAAGACACTATCCCTACTCTCAATTCCTCCATCTACTCTGCATCTGCGCCCAAGGTGAGGTACTCCATACTAGGATATCTGAGATGCCCTCGTTCTTTAGGGAATGTGAGTTCCCCCCTCTATAATAGGTGAGGCCTCCACTCGTGTCTCCTTGGTAACCTGCAGCTCTGCCCTTGCTCGCCCTCCCACTAGTCGCAACAGGCACAGAGTCCCCCTTTCACCCCATCAGCCGTCGCCTACAACACATAATCCTTTGACATTTTTGCCACCTCCAATGGGATCCTACACCAGTCACATATTCCCATCTCCACCCCTTTCCACCTTCCGCAGAGACATTTCCCTCCGCAACTCCCTGGTTAACTCATCTCTTCTCACCCAAACCACCCCCTCCCCATGTACCTTCACCTGCAACCGCAGAAGATGCAACACTTGTCCCTATATCTCCTCCCTTGACTCTGTCCAGGGACCCCGACGTCCCTTCAAGTTACGCAGAGGTTCACTTGCACCTCCTCCAACCTCATCTACTGTATCCATTGTTCAAGATGTGGACTCTTATACATCAACGAGACCAAATGTAGAATGGGTGATCATTTCACTGAACCTACCTGAACTTCCGGTTGCTAAACATTTCAATTCCCCTTCCCATTCCCACAATGACCTTTCTGTCCGAGGTCTCCTCCGTTGCTAGAGTGAGGCTAAATACAACTTCGAGGAACAGCATGTCCAGTGTGGAAATGGGGGGGGGGGGGGGGGGGAGGTACGCAGGGGGACGGCATTCCCCAACTTTACGTTTCTAGTTTATGTCTAATTTCTATACAAGAAGGGAGTCAGAGTTGTGAAATACGTTTTTTTTTAAATGACCATTGATAATCGTTACAACGAGTCACGCTGCATAGGTCAAAAACGATTTGTTAACTACTACTGTTAGCACTTGTTAATAACCAGTAGTTAACATGTGGTTATACAATGTGTCATCAATACATCGATCCACATTCCTCAGTAAATGTCATTGTGTTTTGACCATGTATTAATGACACCATGTTCCTTTGAATAAAATTCATGGGGGGAATTTAATAAACTCATTGTCATCGTTCCGGACCACGAGCATGGGCATCTTCTGGTGTGCAGGTAGTCACATTATTTTATTATTCCACGTTATATTATTATTCTCTCACTCTCTCTCCCTCTCGCCCTTGCCTTCTCCCGCTCTCTCTCATTCTCTCCCCCTCTCTCGCTGTGTCCCTCTGTGTTTCACTCTCTCCTTCACCCCCTCTTTCGCTGTGTCTCCCTGTCTTTCGCTCTCCTTCCCTCCCTCTCCCTCTCGCTGTGTCTCTCTGTCGTATTCGCTCTCTCCTTCCCTCCCTCTCTCCCTGTGTCTCTCTGTCTAATGCTCTTTCCTTCCCTCCCTGTCTCCCTCTCTCACTATGTCTCTCTGTCTTTCGCTCTCTCCTACCCTCCCCTCTCCCACTGTGTCTCTGTCTTTCGCTGGAGTAACTCAGCGGGTCCAGGCAGCATCTCTGGAGAGAAGGAATAGATGACGTTTTGGGTCGAGACCCTTCTTCGGACCCTCCATAGATCCAGCCTGACATGCTGAGTTCTCCAGCACTTTATGTTTTGCTCTTAAAATAAATCCGTGGTCTGCTGAAGAAGAAGCAACACGATAGACCACTCAGGAAGTGCCAGTTTTGCTGTATATTTCATACTGTAGAACATATCATAATACACCCTGAGTGATTTAATGGGGTTAGATTTTTTTAATCTGTTGTCTAGAATTAATCAAAACCCACCCTATGTACTTTATGTCAGATTTAAATTGGAATTAAGATTTTTTTGTTTTCCTATTTTGTGACTTTTTTGTGCCCGATTATTTGGAGGCCTATCAACTACTGTCTTTCTTGGTTCTTGGTTCTTGGTTCTTGGTTACTTGGTCCTCCAAAATATTCCAACTGGAATTTAAACTGGTGGTGAAGGGAGGGGTTAAGCCAGAGAGGGTTATTGGGAAGAAAGTGCCACTTTAAATTTAGTTGCATCTGGCTGGGCAACCGTGGTTTGGTGGAGATTATACCATGCTTTAATAGTGCGTGTGAAGAACGAATTGCTGTAAACATCTGTCTTTGTGGCTGGGACCACAAATTGGAATGAATGCCTCGTCTGCTCCTAATTGGTTTGGGGTTGGTGTAGGTCTTGTGATCTATGTCTAGCTAACCATTAACATTTTGTCTCTAATGGGGTTGCATCCAATCACCGTCGAGCTTCCCTTAAAATTCCCGACCAATCAACAAATCCACCTCCTCCCGTCCAATCAGCCGCTGTCTCCAAGGGCATTACTTTTTCTATTATTAGGCCCCAATAAGAAACTGCATTTTCAGCTTAATTGTTTCAGTTACATTAGAATGGATGGGGAGAGAAAATTAAATAAGTAGTACCAATAGTTTTTTCCAGCCTAAATCGGGAGTGGTGAATATTTTATTTTGGTGGTTTTTATTTAGCAAAACAGTAGTGCAAGCGGAAATATTTTATTATATATCACTAACAAATCACTGTCAAATATCTATGAATTTCAGATTTGTGTACCCCTGTGAAAATGAGCATATGAGATACTTTAAAAGACAGCGTCTTCAGATCGATAAAGAAATAAATGATAATGAAAACATTCAGCCAGAAAAGAAGGCAAAATTACTTGAAAATGTAATGGAACTAATGCAGCTACTTCGCCTGATGCTGCATGTGAAGACATTTTAAAAGATATTGAAAAAATGTGATCTTCCAGACTGTTGGACACAAAAAATGTACTTAAACAAAGAGAAAGAATATCCTTGGCTAATTGTTAAAAAGAGAAAACTAGGATGTAGTGTATGTAGCAAGTGTGGTCATCTTGGACTTGAACTAGCATAAGGAACTAATTTGTCTCGTGAGTGGTGCAGTGTTAATGTAGTGGGAGTGAGGGATGACAAAGCAAAACAATAATGAGTTTAATGAAAAAAGATTTTTAAGCACAAAAATAGTGAAGCTCATATCAGATGCCAAAAAATCAATGAACAGCTGAAAAAAAGCAATCGAAAATGTAGTGTAATATGTCACTGAAAAAGGACGAAGCAAAAACAGGTCAAGTTTTTAGAACAGTTTTTAATATTGTACACAAAGGTAGGCCATACACAGATATGTCTTATTGATAGTGAACTGCAATAAAGGAACGGCATCGACTTGGTGTATGTTCTACACTCTCGTAGGTCATGTGCAGATGTTTTTTCTCACCACATAGGGAACCAAGATTGCGAAAGACAGTGGTGGAAAATATAATTTAAAAACAATCGAAAATGTCTATTATGATTGATGAATCTACTACTATTGATGGCAAAACTGTTCTAGTAGTGTGCTTGAGAGCAGCAGTTGTTTGAATCTTCTAGAGTTGTGAGAGCAGTCTGAACTTTCACTTGAACTGCAGAACCGAAATTGTACACTTAGTAAAGCACATGAGGAAATTAAACAAACTATCAAGGTTCTTGAATGTCAAATAGAGAAGCCAGGAAAATAATTATACTCATGTAGAGAAAACAAGCCAGATGAAATTTAATGCAATAAAACTTTTGAGAGCTGGTAAAATACCTACTATACATAGACAACAGTTTTTGAGGAGTTTGGTCGATAATATGAAATCCAGGCTGCTTGAATCTATAACAGCTTCCCAATGATAAATGTAAAAAATTAATTAACATAGAAAACACAGCAAATAGGTGGAGGAGGCCATTCGGCCCTTCAAGCCAGCACCGCCATTCATTGTGATCATGGCTGATTGTCCCTATTCAATAACCGTGCCTGCCTTCTCCCCATATCCCTTGATTCCATTAGCTCCCAGAGGTCTATCTAACTCTCTCTTAAATCCATCCAGTGATTTGGCCTCCACTGCACCCCCCCTCTGTGGCAGGGAAATTCCACAAATTCACAAACTCTCTGGGTGAAAATGTTTTTTCAGCTCACTCAGTCTTAAATGGCCTCCCCTTTATTCTCAGACTGTGGTCCCTGGTTCAGGACTTGCCCAACATTGGGAACAATTTTCCTGCATCTAGCTGACCAGTCCTTTTTATAATCTTATATGTTTCTATAAGATCCCCTGTCATCCCTTCTAAACTCCAGTGAAAACAAGCCTAGTCTTTTCAATCTTTCCTCATATGACAGTCCCGCCAACCTAGGGATCAATCTCATGAACCTACACTGCACTGCCTCAATCACAAGGATGTATCCTCCTCAAATTAGGAGACCAAAGCTCTACACAATACTCCAGATGTGGTCATACCAGAGCCCTATATAACTGCAGAAGGAACCTCTCTACTATAACTGAAATCTTCTTGTTATGAAGGCCAACATTCCATTAGCATTCTTCACTGCCTGCTGTACCTGCACACCCAAGTCTCGCTGTACCTCCCCCTTACCTAACCGAACCGCATTGAGATATAATCTGCCCCCTTGTTTTGTCACCAAAGTGGATAACCTCACAGTTATCCATATTATACTGCATCTGCCACGCATCTGCCCACTCACTCAACCTGTCAGGTCACCCCGCAACCTCCCAACATCCTCTTCACAGTTCACACTGCCACCCGGCCGAAAACAAGTCAAAACTATTTAGATATATTAACAATATTCCAGAAGATTCACTTTTTACCTTTGGGGGATAATGGCTGTAGAAGAAATGGCAGAACATTTTGGCCCCTTAAATGGTTGGCTTTGTACAGAGCCATCAGAGAATCAAAGGAATCAGTTTCTGCAGATTTCAGCAGCTGCTACTTGGCTGTAAATACCAATTCTGAGTAATCACAGCTCTTCTGTGACAGAAGCTTCAGTGGCACGAATCTCTGATGTCCACAACTTGCAAGACTTCAAACTGCTCATCTCTCAAATCTCTATTTATAAGTTGGTCGGACCTATCTGTCAATTCACCCCCCCCGAAGAATGTTATATGTCAGACATGACTTCTCATTGGCAGATGGGCTGAAAGGAAACGGCAAGAGAGAGAGAGAGGAGAGAGGAGGTATGTAGATAATACACATAAACTATCTTATAAATACACAATAAACAGTTATGCATTCTTGCACTCTTCCATGGGTATGACCGCAAATAAAACCACCCCCCTCGCATCTTCCAACCTCAGGCCTCACCGCCTTAGCGTACCCCTAGTTCCTAAAACACATTCCATCACTGAGCATGTTCATATTTCGCTTGGACAGCTTACAGCACAGTGGTATTGAACATTGATTTCTCTAGCTTCAAGTAACCCTGCCAAACCCTTTCTCTCCATCCTTCCCGCACAAAGTCTTTCACAGAGATGTTCGGCAGAAACGGCCAGTTTCTTCCGTTAGTAATTTTTAAATAATTCACTCTTGCTCCAGCAGCTTTACAGTTGCAATCGAAGTATTTATGGGTGAATTCTGCTGTATTTTTAAACAGGAAGCACAAAGATTGAGAACAAAGGTATTTTCACCGTCAAGGAAACAAATAATATTTGGTAGAAATCTTCTCAGATGCAAATTACGCAACAGATGGAAACTAAAAAAGCAAAATAAGTAAACAATAAGGGGCTTGGTGTATGGGTGCGAGTTGGTGGGGAGCGCGACACAGTTTCCATTGCAATTTAGTGTTCAAGTCATGGGGTTATATAGCACTGATAAAGGCTGTACCTGTTCAAGTGCCTTATTAAATGTTGTTATAGTACCTGCACAATACCTCCTCAGGCAGATCAATCATGTATACGCCCCTTCTGGGGGTGAACTGGAGCCCCCTCAGGGTTTGTGTAAAACTGTGTCTCTCTCAATTAACCTTGTCCTCTGGTTTTTTGATTTTCCTACGCTGAGTTAAAAGCCTACCCAATGATCCTAAACTTTCCACTCATGCTTTTATTCACTGTCATTATGATCTGATGAAGGATCTTGACCCCATTCCTTTTCCAGAGATGCTGCCTGTCCCGCTGAGTTACTCCAGCTTTGTGTGTCTTCGATTAAACCAGCATCTGCAGTTCTTCCTGCACCATATTATAAGATTACCTCTCAGCCACCTGCCATCCAAGGAATTAAGTCCTAGCCTGCAACCTTTCCCTATAGCTCAGCCCTCACGTCCTCGGCAAATTCATTGTAAATCCCTCTCGTTCCCGCTTACCATGTCCTTTGTAAAGCCCGGTGACCAAAATGAACCCAGTACTTTCAATGGTAATAAAAAGTAAACTCAGATGCTGGCATTACCTGGCTTCCCAATGGGTTCAGAGGCTTCCGATGGGTCAGAGGCTTCCCGATGGGTCAGAGGCATCCCGATTTGCCATGGCTGTGGGCTGGGAAGCTGCTGGAGGTGTTTTAATCGAGGCGGCCACTGTCTCGATGCCTCCTGGATTCGCGTGTAAGAAGCCCAGGTCGGGGCCGGCCGGAAGCCTCTCGGCGGACGGCGGAGCCCCGGGAGGGGCCTGGATCGGCGCCACGAAGCGTGACGTTGGTGGGCCTCGACAGCGGGAGGCTCAGCGGCGGTTTGAAGCGGCAGCAGCGGAAGAAAGCCTCGCGACGATTGGGCCTCAGCGGCTGTTGAGCCTCACGGCTACGACGGTGACTCGCTGTCGACAGTTTGATGAGAGACGTGGAGGACCACTGTGAGGGGGAGAGGGGGGGAGAAGGCGAACAATGGGACCCCGTGTGAGTGGGAACCCCTGTAGAGGGGGGGAGAGGGAAGAACAAAAGGGGGAGCGGCGTGCTTTGTAACTTTGTCAGTTGCTGTGGGTGGGCTGCTATTTGTATACATTGGGTACGCAGCAAAGAAATTTCACTGTGCCTTGTCCCATGTGACATAAAAGTTTCCATTCCTTATACCACAGACTAAAATTGCTCGAGTAACTCAGTGGGTCAGGCCGCAGCATCTCTGGAAGGAATCAGACAATCTTACAAGTGCAGCCTCACCAATGTACAAAACTGTAACCGTCGTTTCCTGACTGATGAAGATAATGAACCAAAAAAACTTTTTGACCACCCGATCTACCTATGATGGCCACTTATAGGGAAACTATATTTAGGCAGCTATCCAAGATCCCTGTGCTCTACAAATCCCCATGGCCCTACCATTCACTGTGGTTCTGCCCTACTTTGACTAACCAAAGTTGCAACAACTCACACCAATCTGCATTAAACTCAAAGACGACACAAAAGTTGGAGCAACACGGGGGACAGGCAGCATCTCTGGAGAGAAGGATGAGTGAGTTTCAGGTCAAGTCCCTTCTTCAGATTAGTTTGGGATAACAGAACCAAGAGATATAGACGGTTGATATGCTAGGCGGAGTAGATTGTCAGTGGAGGGAAATTGGATGCTTTCTTGTGGTCACGGATTGAAACGGAGGCTTTAAGGCTTTCCTAGTGGGGGATGGCAGGTGTAGAATGATGAACGTCCATCGTTAAGATGAGGCAGTTGGGGCTCGGAAAGCAGAGAAGTCATAAGAGATTAAGGCATGTGAGATATCTTGGGCATAGGTCGTGAGAGATTGGACCAAGGGGTAGGATGGAGTCGAGAGTACGTGAAAATAATTTCTGTGGGACAGGTGCGGCTGATGAAACAATGGGTCGACGGTAGCAGAACCATCCCTCACTCCTTTACTATCGGCATTCAGTCATTCTACACGTTCATCCCCACACAAAGGCCTCTTAAAGCCACTCTTTTTTCTTTCCTCGACCATCCAATTTCCCTTACTAATCTACTCCACCTATCGGGAGATTGGTTCCTCACCTTAACAAGTTCTTTCGCTCCTCCACTTCCACTAAGTCAAGGTGTAGCTAGGGCACCCGCATGGGCCCAGTTATGCCTTCCTCTTTGTAGGGACATTGAACAATTCCTGTTGTCCAGGGCGTACACGTGCCTATCCCCAAATCTGTATCTTTATAATTGACAACCTCTAAAGCTGTGTGCTAACCTCCTGCACCCGTGTAGAACTCATGGAACCTCATCAACTTCACCACCAATTTCCCTGCTGCACTCAAGTTCACAAGGACATCTCCTACACCTCCCTCCCTTCTTGATTCATCATCTCCATCACAGGAAAAGACTATCGAACTGATGTCTATTACAAACCCACTGACTCCCTAACTATCGCAACTACACTTCTTCCCATCTTTATCCTGTAAAGAAGCTATCCCCAACTCCCAATTCCTCATTCTACTCTGAATCTGTGCTAAGATGAGGTACTCCATACTTGGATATCTGAGAATCTTTAGGGACGGGGAGTTTCCCCCCTCCATTATAGATGAGACCTCCCACTCGTGGTCTCTTGGTACCCTGCAGCCTCCACCCTTGTCCCCCTCCCCCTAGTCGCACCAGAGGACAGTCCCCCTAGTCGTTACCTTTCACCCCATCAGCCGTCGCATACAAACACATAATCCTTGAAATTTTTGCACCTCCAATGGGGGAATACTACACCAGTCACATATTCCCATCTCCACCCCTTTCCACCATCCACAGAGACCATTCCTCCGCTATCCTGGTTTAACTCATCTCTTCTCACCCAAACACCCCCTCCCATGTATCTTCCCTGCAACCGCAGAGATGCAACGCTGTCCCTTATCTCTCCCTTGACTCAGTCCAGGGGGGAGGGTTCAAGGGCGATGGCATTCCCCTAATTTTCAGTTTCTAGTTGTAGATGATATGTGTATACACCTTTAAATTGGATAGTGACGCTGTCCATGCTAACACTCCCACCAGTTAGTATAATTGAACCCACACCCCCTAGCTCGCTTCTTACGTGATCGTTGGCAGACCACGTACGGCGGGCTATATATAATGTATGCCTTAATAAGTAGTGAAGACTTTAGGTGTCTGTGTTATGTTTTTTTTTTTTTTTTTACCTTTTCCCCCTCTAACATGGTGTCAGAAGGAGGGATAGTGCGGGCGCCTGATGGCCAAGTTCAAGTCTTAGGTTTGATGCAGATCTGTATTTCGTCTTGTCTTCTTCGCAGCGACAACCATAGTAGAAACCCCACCGGGTGGTGAGTCGTTACTGGCTTCAGGATGCCCGTGGCCACCATCTAGTGAAGAGAGACTCGACCTTTGGCCCCTCAATGGGGAGCAAAGGACACACGGGTGCGGGGGACGACAAGGGACGGCGTGATGTCGGGATTGAGGGCAATCTGTAGCTGCAGCGGCCAACTTCCTCAGCTTGAGTCAAACCGGTCCGGGAATTGCCAGCGGGATCAGGGCTGCCTCTACAGGTGGACATCTGTGGAAGTCCCCAATCCGAGGTCTGGACCGGCCTCCACGCCGAGCAGGGGGTCCCATTTACCGTCTCGCAGGAAGGAAAGAGAGGGGCCGAGAGTTGTCTTCAGTACCTTGCAGTGGAGAGGCTCCCCCACAGGACCAAGTACGCCCCATAGGCACGGAAA
>CM069166.1:19429758-19581168 GCA_035221665.1 Okamejei kenojei | reverse complement strand
GCAGCATGACTCCAACTCCCCCCCAAATACACGCGGTCAAAGGACCCCTTCCCTCCACCTCACCCTGATAAGTCTGGCTACCCCCATTCATATTATAGATATATGAAGAAATAATTAGATCAAATTATTCATGAGGGTCTAATGGATGTTGAAGCGCCACGAAATCGACTTGCTCTCTTAGTCCTGAATGTGAGGACCTGTATATCTGGGCCTTGTTGGAGGGTAGAAGGCTGTATTGGCTGTGTGCTGTTGTAGTGGTGGTGTCTGAGGCTTTTGTGCTTCCTTTTAGTTTCTCTGTTTAGTTGGAAGGGTGAGTGTGTGTGTGTTCATGTATTGTCCAGGTGTTCTGTTTGGTATGACGGGCCCCTTATTCTTTGGCTGGTTGTTGTCTACCAGAGTGGGGGGGAATGATGCAAGGACCTTTACGTGAAGTCAAAAACTACAAACTCCTTTGTTTTGGAGGTATTGAGGGTCAAGGTCAAGGCAGGAAGTTCGCCAACAACTCAGCAAAAATTGTCCATCTCGACCTGTATTGACCTGTGATTTGGTGGTTGTGTCCATATCAACAGTGTCATCAGAGTATTTATGTACGTTATCCTGGTATAATTTCAGGGGGTTAATAGCAATGATTCCTGCGCAAATTCAATGCTGGCTCGGACCAATCCTGTTCTGCTATCCAAATTTATCTTTTATTTTATAATTGAAACCAGCCCCATCTTATCCCACCGATCATGAGGTGGTCTAACTGCTCTAATTCCCTTGTTTTTTCTCTCTCCCTCCTTTCTCTTAAAAAAGTGGGATAATATTAGCTACCATCATTCCCCAGGAACTGCTCTGTCATTATAGAACATTGGCAAATGGATCTCTACTCTCCCTCACTCGCCCCCCCCCCCCCCTAAACATTTAGTGCGATCCGCCTTTCCCTCATGGACCCCCCTGCACACACACACCTCACACACACAACCGGCACCACACACACCACACGCACACACAGCACAACGATGTTAGATCACCCCCCTCTCCCTCACTGGGACCTCCACAGAAGTGAGTTCTCTTCTCTTCACTCCCGCACTGGGACCTCTGTCTAACAGGCGGTGTAATCTTTCATGGGCGCAGCGGGTAGAGTTGCAGCATTTATCTGATCGGGGCATTCAGTTCGAAGTTGTACATTTCCCGAGACATGCATTAGGTTTTCCCAAGATCTTTAGTTGTCCTCCATATCGAAAGATGTGGCAGGTTGAGGTTAATTGGCTTGTATAAATGCGTAAAATTGTCCCTGGTGGGTGTAGGTTGGTGTTAATGTGCGGGGACCCTGGTCAGTGGGTGCGGGCCGAAGAGCATGTCCCGCGCTGTATCTCTAAACTAAACTCTCCATCCTCGTTCCCCCCCCCCCCCCACCATTGCCCACACGCCAACAAAGATGTATCTCTCCACTCTCTCTCTCTCTCTCTCTCTTTTTTTTTTTTTTTTTTTTTATAGTTTCAAAATCTGTATTGAACAATCATATAATACAAAACATCAAACCATAATCAAAAATGGCACTTATACAACCATTATAGTACAACAATACAATCATTGTTCACAATACACCTGAACCCCAGCGGTGCCAGCGCCCACGGAAGGCCTCAGAGTCCCCGTGGACACCGCTTTTTCACGCTCAGGGACAACGTTTGCACGGACGTAGGCGGAAAAGGGGGCAGGCAAGCGTATCTAGCCTGACCATCGACCCCCGCTGCCTGGACCACGAATGGCCATCGGGCCAGGCGGAGGCAAACCGATCAGGGAAGTTCCCCCCCACGTCGCTCTCCATCCCTGCCTTGTGTCCGAACACTAGATGTTGGGTTAAAATGCAACCGAACTTGAGAACAACCCTTCAGATATTGTATTGGTACAGGGGCAGTAGCCTTACATCCATATACACGTGGAACGGTCTCTTGCTCGCCACAGAAAAGACATGCTGCGGACGAGCCCTTGACGACTCTAAAGTCTATTAAAACCACTCTGTGCAACACTCTCACCCCAGGTCCCCAATGTAAAGGGGACGAACAACTCGCTTATAGAAGGACCCCCACTGGGGACCTCCCCCGCCTTCAGGTGGTAGGTAAACACCGTCCGCCATGGTGTATCGGACGGGAGACGAAGGTAAGGAGGTGCAAAATGTGCAGGAGCATCATGTACAGTGTGCGTCTCTTCGCATCACGAAATGGCAGCTGTGGCATCTCAGAAAGGCGGCTCAGATTGTGTGGAACCGGTACCCGGAACTATCCCGGATCTAGGCCCGATGAGCAGATCTGACGGAGCGGGGGTAAGCTCTATCAGAACCACTATAGGCACTCGCCTCTCCTCGACACCCGCCATGACAGGTGTGAAGGACCGGCCATCGCAGCCACGAGCAAAACCCCCCCTCTTGGAAAACACTCCGCTGGCTGAAACAACCAAATTCCTCACTCTTAGCACATCCCGGTAGAAACAGGCAAGCCCCTTAGAGCGGGTCGACTGATACCCGCCACGGGAGCCGTGAGACCCCCTTAGACAACGACCCCGACGGAAAAAAATACGTGGCCAGAGCGTGCCATTACTGGGTGGGTTCTCTTCGTACATGTTACCTCCGCAGAGTCTCAGGCGGAGAGCTGCCACCTGGGTACGCACACAATACCAAGGACTGGCCGCCCCTCTCTAACGGGAGAGACTCAGGACCGCCGCGGAAACCCAGTGCTTCCTATTTCCCCAAAAGAAATCACCAGCTTCTTCTGTAAAGCAGTTGCAAAAATAGAGGGCGGCAAAAAGAGTAGCCAGCCGGTACCATAACATGGAGGCCACCAGCTGGTTTATGACCAGCACCCTCCCACGAAAGGAAAGAACTCCAAGCAGGCCTGACCAGCGCCCCAACGGGCGATCACTTTCGTCTCAACTCCCGCCAGTTTGCCGGCCAAGCATCTCAGTGGGACTCAGGTACACCCCCAGATAGAGGAGGTGCGTGGTACTCCACGCAAACATTACCATCTCCTCTTGGCAGGGAGTCCACTGCCACTCACCACTAAAAGTCCAGAACACTTACTCCAGTTAATCCTAGCAGAAGATGCAGCCGAGGAAAATCTCCTGGCAGTCACGCATCTCCGCAGGTCACCAGGATCATCAGAGCATAAGAGTACATCATCGGCATACGCCGAAAGAACCACCTCCACCCCGGGCCAGGTAGGGCCAGCCTGTCAACCTCCTCGAAGAAGACACAGGAACGTCTCCACACAGACCGAGTATAACTGACCCGACATGGGGCACCCTGACGGACCCCCCTCCAAATATGAAAAGGAGACAACAACGCACATTAACCTTCACAAGGCACTCCACTGCAGTGTACAAAAGCCGGACCCGGGCCACGAAATGCGGTCCAAACCCAAACGCTTGCAACGTCCGAAAAGGTATTCATGATCCACCCTATCAAAAGCCTTCTCCTGATCAAGGGACGGAAAAGCAGCTGACTGACCAGTGCCCTGGGCTAGATGAATCAGGTCCCTTACCAGGTGGATGTTATCCTGAATGGACCTGCCAGGGACTGTATAGGACTGGTCAGGATGAATCAGTTGAGACAGCACGGAGCCAGGCGATTTGCCATTGCCGTGCAAAAACTTTATACTCTGTGCATAGGAGAGAGACCGGCGCGCAGTTCTTCAACAAGCGGAGTTCACCCTTCTTGGGGCAGCAGGACAACAATGCCCTACGCCACGAGAGGGGCATCTCCCCGGTCGCCAGGCTCTCCCCCAGAACCAACATGTAATCTCCACCAAGAACATCCCGAACGCTCTAACAAACTCTACCGTCAGCCCATCCATCCAGGGGACTTACGCTCCTGAGCTGATTGCAGGGCACGAGTCAACTCCTCCAAAGATAAGGGGCCATCAAGAAGATCTGCCACCCCCCTATCTACAGTCGGCAGACCCTCCACAGATCCTCGCTGAGGAGCCTCCCTGTTGAATCTATCCGCAGTGAACAGGGACCATAGAAGGACTGACCAAGGCACTTATCCTCTCTGGATCACGTGACAGAGGACCCGTCGTCTGCGAGCAGCTCCACGAGCTGTTTTTGCGAGCTCCCCCGCCCTTCTCCAGAGAGAAAAAGAAAGGCGAAGCTCGGTCCAGATCGCGCAGCATCTGGACCCGCGACCTCACGTAGGCGCTCGGGACCCGCTCAAGCAGCAGGCTCCTCAAAGCTTCCCTTCTTCATCTGAAAACTCTCCCATTCACAGGAGTCTTCACCAAACCGACCCAGACGAGACTCTGCGTCAGTATCTCCCTCTCAAGCCTCTCGACCGCTGAGTCCCGCCTTCCGGTCGACCCCCCACGTATAATCCTTACAAAAGAGACGGATGTGAGCTTTCCCCACATCCCACCACTGCCTAAGGAAGAGAAGCACCTCTGCCTCTCTCTCCACTTCCCCCAAAACCGACTGAATGCTTCCGGAACACCGATCCTCCAGCAGCCTGTTGTTAAAGTGCCAGTACGCGGACCCAGCCCGAGCGCGCGCTGGATTGAAATCCACACAGCACCAGACAGTGGTCCGAGCACGGCACCAGCCGCATTGATTGCCGCCGAGACACGGGAAACAAACGCTCGTGAAATATATATTCGATCAATGCGGGAACCACCACCCTCAGACCTCCGCGAAAAGCAGTGGAATCGGGTGGAGGTTCGCCAGCATCAACCAACTCAAAGGATTCAATCAACCCTCTCAGCTTCTTCGCTACAGCAGGGGCACACTGAGTACCAGAACGGTCTCGCGCCTCAAGTGTGCAATTAAAAATCCCCACCAAGGAAGACACCTCTCCCCTATCAATTGTGTCAACAGAGCAGTCACCTCCTGAAGTAGGCGGCCTGCATCGTGCCGGAGCTAGGGGCATACACGTTAATGAAATGCAACGGCATGGCCATCCAGGCTCACGGCCAGATGGAGCCAAACGTCCTGGCACAACTTCTTGCACTTTTAAAATATTTGGCAGAAAATTCGGGGCCAAAGAAAGGCCACCACTCGAGTTCGAGCTGAGTTGGCTCATGTAGACCCCCCCTTCCCACTCCAGTCGCCAGGTGGGTTCATCACTAACAACAGTATGCGTCTCTTGCAGAAAACACACCGCAAAATTTCCCTCTCTAAGGACTGATAAAAGCTGAAATCTGCGAAAACTCTCTCCGTTTAAATTTAAATGTAGCTACTGTGAATGTGCAGGCACACTAAATTGAGATCCTCACACTCGCCTTAGACTCTCTCTGAGGAACTCCAAAAAGTCCCCAAAACTGTCTCTTTCAGAGTCAGGAAGATCGCTGTTTGTTGCCAAGGATAGCCTCGAGAGTCTTAATCAAAGCTTGGCCAATCCTCCCACCGTTTCTTTGCAGCACCATTTTTGTTCTGAGAGTATGACTGGCTTTTAGGAACTCTCGCACCTCACAGATAACTGTTGCATGATACACGGCCTTGGAGTCTGGGCACTCGGCCAACCCACTCGCACCTGAAACAACAAGCTTGCCAGTGCAGCTCCCAGGTCGTTATCAAAAATTGAAAGACCAGAACTTCGGAAAGTTCACTAATCCCGCTACACAAACTGGCCCCATCACTCTCCCCTCCTCCGGCATGCCACCACCCCAGGATCAATGCCAGGGAAGGGTCCCGACACCCCTGACGCAACAAGCAGCCCACTGACTGGCTGGGGCTCCTGCACTCTCCCATCACCCTCCACGTCTGGGCCTGGGAAGAAAAAACAAGAGCACCCCCAGGGTTGTGGTACACTGGCACCCTCGGAAACTGAGGAGGAATCACGACCGAAACAGCCCCGACCTCCACAGCACCCAGAGTACCCTCCTCCACAGCAACACCAGAGAATCTCCTCTTGCCTTAAAACTCTCCCCTGCCGACTCAGCTGAGAGGCAGCACACCCCCCAGCACCTCCATTGGCTCTGATAAGGAGCACAGAGTGGTACACCAATGCCCCTGAACCTCCACCTTCGGCTGACTCTGCTCATCCCCCGTCTCAGGGGGCACACTACCCGGGGAGCTAACCCATCATCTGACGTGCCACACCCTCAGTAGGTCTCTGAAACGAGGGGACCTCCTCCGACCCAGAGGACACACACCCAGGGGGAGCCAACCTCAACACCCGATGAGATAACTCCCCCAGAGGTCCCCTGAACGAAGGACATCCTCCCGCTCCGAGGACACACCACCAGAGGAGTCAACCGCATCACATGGTCTTATAACACTCGCGGAAGATCCCTGAGATAGAGGCCCAACCTCCGACCCGGAGGACACCTGTTCAAGACACCAACCACAATCAGTAGGTGGAAGGTCTGGAGAAAGACATCCCCCTCACTTTGGACCCCACGCCCTTGCTCTTCCTCGCCAGGCACTAACCTCCTTTTTGTCCCGCTCAGCATGTGGCAGTACGGTGACCTTATCTAAAACAAAAAAATAAAAAAAAATAACAGAAGTGTCTTCGGCTCCACACTATCCCAGCCACTTTACCACCCACACGTTTTTGCTTCCCTGCCCCGTTGAACCACCTCAGTGCTGGACCACAACAGGTGCAAACTGCACCACACTGGAGCTGGCAGGCACCCCTTGGGTGGTATCAGAATCTCGGCAGGTGCGCACCCGATCCCGTTTGACTCGCTCGGGCGGCCTTTCTCCTCTCCCTTCTTCGTCAGCTCTTTGCCCCCTCCCCTCTTCTCCCTAAAAACTTGCCCTCCTCTCCCCCCTCCCCCTGTGCCCACCTTCAGCCGCCACCACAGGTTGAAGACATGGGGGGCGGGGGCTATCTCTACTCGAGTCCCCGAGGCAGAACCTGCAGGCCCAGATGGGCTATTACTGCCGCCCTGGATCACCGTGGCCAGAGCTGGCAGCCCTAGCCGGGTCAGCAGTACCACCCCGCGCACTGAGGTTTGACGAGCCACGCCGGATGGGCCAGCAGCGCTTCCCTGGGCCGCTGCGCTAGAACTTCTCGCAGTGACCCCCGCGAATAGGACACTCCCTCCGGAGATGTCCAAATTCGCGGCCGCACGCATGACCGTGCCTTTCCCAAAACTCCAACCCGGTTCTAGGGAGACCCTATATACTCCACCTCGAAACTCCCCTCAGCGCCATCCCCTCACCCACCTTCATGAACACCCTCCTCTTGAAACTGAAGACCCCCTTTTTCCTCTGGGTCCCCCCCAGGGTGCATGAGCCTAAAGCACTTAGACCGCACCTCCCCAAACTTAGACAGGTGTGGAATAAGTGATGCGTCTGGAATACATGTGGGGCAACTCCGCAGGAGAACGTCTCACCTGGATACCCCGGATTCCACCTGTATGTGGACCCCTCCCTGAAACCCCCAGCTCCAATGCTTGGGCCACACCCTCCCAAGGGGTCTTTAGTATCACTCCACCTTCTCTTTCGAGCTCGGAAGAGACAAAGCTCCCCTCCCAAGAAGTTCATTCAAGGCCTTTGTAATGTCTCCCTTGACATCATAGGCCCAGTTTGACCGAGATACCAAACCGTCCAATCCAAGTCAACATGAGGTTCATGCTCAGATGGCCCTCACTGTTGCCACCGCTGCGTATGTCCGTCCTTCGGCCGCGCCCCAGCCATCGCCATTCTGACAGAGGCACAAACCAGCTCCAGGCACCCCTCCCCCCCCACCCGCAGCTCAGCTCCAAGTTAAGTTACAGAGACACAGTCAAAGACAGCAGCAGAAAGCAGAAACCTCCAGCTGAAGCAGGAAAGTCCCCAAGTTCGTCCACAGCCGAGAGCAGCTTTTGGGAAGCTCTATCCCAGTCGAGCCAGAAGCAAAAGTACCTTCATTCACATTTTTTTAAGCAGGCAGCCGCACTGTGCAAAATGAATTTAGGGCAGAGAAACGGTGCAAAAAGACAAAGACACCGCAATCTTCGTGCCCTCGATCTCCAGGCACTCTTGGCAGTCCGCCAACGACAACCGCACCCTCTACAATGTAGAGAAAACTCAGGAATTTTCGCACTAGTAGAGGAATCCTAGACCAGAGGAAAGCTTCAACAGCCCAACGATAAGTTAAACTATGAAGCCCCTCTGCCTCTGTTCCTTCTCCAACAGCAAAATCCTTGAAAGGCTGCTTCAATCCTTCTCAACCGCAGAGCTGAGAAGAAAACACAACCTCTCTCTCTCTCTCTCAATCTCTCTCTCTCTCCATGTCATTACATGGAACAGCTTCTTCCCCACAGCCAGCAGGCTATTAAACACAACATCAAATAAGCTCTGAACAGTAACAGTATATTATCATTATTGCAATATATCTGTTTATTTAGTGTGAAAATATGGTCTATGGTCTATAGACACACTGAACTTTAATCTTCCGTTATGTACTATGTTTACATATTCTGTTGTGCTGCAGCAAGTAAGAATCTCATTGTCCTATCTAGGACACATGACAATAAAACTCTCTTGACTATTGACTCTTTCCCTCACTGTGGGAGGTGAAATCTTCCTCACTGGGATCCCCTCCCCCCCTCCACACAGAGGTGTGATCTACCCCTCTTTATCTTAGGGCACTACAGTGAGTTAACACACAGAGGCACATACACTCACACACTCACTCACAGACGCACACAATCAGTTAACAACCTAAAGTAAAATTCGGAGCCTGATCAAGCGATGGAGCTGTCTTCTTACCTGGATCTGTAGTGATGTTGCTGTCTGAGATGGAGGGAGATGTGACCACCTACAACCTCCTCAGTCTTGGTGACAATCTTCCCCGAGTGGTGTTGTGTTCAGTGACAGCTCACCGACTACTTTCCACTTCTGCTTCCAAGTGAATAAACTACAGAGCAGGATGGCAGTGTAGTTGATGTACGTTTTGGATAAACATGCAAAACAAGCAAGCCCACACCTATTCTGGGTTTCTGGAATGAAGAGCTCATTGTTCCCAGTCGGTGAGCTTCCTCTAACAACCGCAGTGACGGGCAACATTGAGCCGGAGCTGTAATGGTATTGGGCAAATGCATGAGTGGGAATGTAGGTCCTGTATATATCCCTGCCAACTAACTAGGGTCATCCAGCACCAAAACTGGCCCTTCTGCCCACATTGTCTATGTCATACATGTTGGCATACTAGGCTAGTCTTTTTTCCCTGCATTTGGCCCCAAGCCCTCTAAACCCTTCCTAACCGAGGCTAAATGCCGTGTTGAGGCCAAGTGCAGAACTGAGGCTGAGGCTCAAGAGGCATCGGCGAGAAGAGCTGAGGAAAGGAGTACTGAACTAGCGGGTGAGTCAGGTTCAAGCCCAGTGGAACAACAGCAGCAGCAGTGGCAGCGGGGAGTTTAAAGAGGCGCCATTGGGAATAAAGTAAGGATGCAGGGTCACGTGGGTGTGCTGTAGCTGCGTGATGTGGGAGCTGGTGGATCCCAGTGTGGTTACTCGTGACCACATCTGCAGCTAGTCAAGTCAAGAGTGTTTTATTGTCCTGATACCAAACAATTACATTCTTACTTACAGCAGCACAACAGATATGTCAATGTATATACATGTGTATATATATATATATATTTATTTATGAAGCTATAAACATGGATATGTTATGGAACTATTTATTATGATGTTTATACATATAATATGTAAATATTATCATTTATTTATTTATTTATTTATTTAATTCTTTATTTCAAACAGAATAAAAGAATAAAAAGCAAGTGTGAAACACCATACAAAAAACAAAACAAGAATATTTATAAAGTGTCATAAACAGTATCTATAAATAAATGAACTTGTATGTGTCCGAAAAGGAGCAGGAAGAAGCCAAAGCTTATTAATTCCCACCCCTTATTCAACTGCTTATAATTATCTTATTCAAATTTAGCAGCTATATGTACACCATATGTACACCAGCAGCTATATGTACACCAAATTATTTACATTAAAACGCTAATCAAATATTTACAAAGCCATACAAAAAAAGAGAGAAAAAAATAAAAAAGAAAAGAAAAAACCCTCCTGTACTATACAGTATCGCTTAGTCATATATACAACCCATCACCCTATAATCACCCTTCCCAATACAATCAGTATAACAAATATCCCACTCACAATCACCTATCCTCATCCCAATATCCTTTTAAAAAAGTGTTTTTGTACATCTTTTTAAACTGAATTATGTTTGTGCTAGGTTTTATTTCCTGTTCCAGACCATTCCACAAATTCACCCCACAGATTGCTATGCACATACTTTTAAGAGTTGTTCTGACATTGAGTTTTAAAAAATTATGTTCCCCTCTCAAATTATACCCACCCTGTCTTTCCATAAACGGTTTTTGTATATATCCTGGAAGTAAATTATTTCCTGGAAGTAATTATTTCTTGCTTTGTACATGATTTGTGCAGTCTTAAATTTAACCAGATCGGTGAACCTCAGTGTAGGTGTCTTTATGAATAATAAATTGGTATGTTCAAGATATCCAACGTTATTGATCATTCTTATTGTTCATTTTTGTAATGTACATAACGGCTGTAGGTTGGTTTTGTAGGTATTACCCCATATCTCCACACAGTAACTCAGATATGGCAATATGAGTGTATTATACAGAGTATGTAATGATTTGTGGTCCACAATGTGTCCAGATTTTCCCAATATTGCTATAGACTTTGCCTGTTTTGCTTTGACGGGTTTATATGTGGTTTCCAGCATTATTCGTTTAATAACAGTGCAAAGACAAAATCAATGCCTCCAAGTCAATGTAGTTCTGAACTCATTTGGCATTTGTAGTGCTTAATACCCTGATGGTTGTAAAGAATCTGCTCCTGAATCTGGACGCTACAATTTTCAGGCTCCTACACCTTCTTCCCGATGGCAGGATTGAAATGCGTGTATGGCCAGGGTGATATGGGTCTCTGATGATGCTGGCTGTCTTTTTGAGGCAGTGTGTCCTGGTGGGGAAATCAGTGCCTTGCTGGACCAGGCAAAGGGAACCATTCAAGATGGGGCCAGAAGAGACATGCAGTTGTAATTTGGAGTTAATCGACACAATTCTCTGTTGCAAGGAACAAGAGTCCCAAAGACTGTTTTGGGTGCCTGTGTTTGGGACATCTCGTCTGACCTACAGAGGAAATTAGAGGGGAAAATCTAGTTGTCACAGTCCATGTTGGTACCAACAACATAGGTAAATCACAGAAAGAGGTTCTGCAGAGGGAATTTGTGCAGAGAGGAACAAAATTAAAAAGCGCTGCCAAAAAGATAATAATCTCTGGATTGCTACCTGAGCCACGAGCAGATTGGCATAGGGTGGATGAAATTAGAAAGTTAAGCGCATCACACAAATATTAGTGTGGGAGAAGTGGGGTTGAATTTGTGAGACATAGGCATCAGTACTGGGGAAGGAGTGAGCTGTTCCGATGGGATGGACTCCACCTGAACCCTGCTGGGACCAGGATCCCGGCAGAATGGATATCTAGGGCTGTAGTTAGAGCTTTAAACTAAATAGTGGGGGGTGGATTTAACGTATAGTCATAAGAGTGATACAGTGTAGGAACAGGCCCTTTAGCCCAACCTGCTCACAAAGGCTAACATGTTCCGGCTACACTAGTCCCACCTGCCTGCTTTTGTCCCATATCCCTTCAAACTTATCCTATCCATGTACCTGTCAAACTGTTTCTAAAACATTGGGATAGTGCCTGCGTCAACTACCTCCACTGGCAGCTTGTTTCATACCCTCACCAGCCTTTGTGTGAAAAAGGTACCACTCTGGTTCCTGTCAAATGTTTTCCCTTCACCTTAAACCAATGTCCTCTGGTCCTCGATTCACCTGCTGCTGGGCAAGAGACTTTGTGCATCTACCCAATCTATTCCTCTCAGGATTTTATGTACCTGTAAGATCACCCCTCAACCTCCTGCGCTCCAAGTAATAGAGTCCCAACCCACTTAACCCTCGAGCTCAGACCCTCTAGTGCTGGCAATGTAAACCTTCTCTGTACCTATTCCTGTATAACAACATCTTTCCTATAATATTGTGCCAAGAACTGAACACAACACTCTAAATGTGGCCTCACCAACATCTTATACAGCTGCAACATACTCAATACTCTGACTGATGAAGGCCAATGTGCCAAAATACTTTTTGACCGTCCTATCTACCTGCGACTCCACCTTCAAGGAACCATGCACCTGCACTCCAAGATTTCTCAACACTCCCCAGAGCCCTAGCATTCACTGAATAGGTCCTGCCCATGTTAGACGTCCGAAGATGCAACACCTCACATTTCTCTGTATTAAATTCCATTAACGGCGCGGCACTGTGGCGTAGTGGTAGAGTTGCTGATTTACAGAGTTTGCAGCGCCAGGGACCCGGGTTCAATCCTAACAACGGGTGCTCTCTGTATGGATTTTGTTTGTTCTCCCCATGACCACGAGGGTTTTATCCAAGATATTTGGTTTCTTCCCACACTGCAAAGATGCACAGGTTTGTAGGTTAATTGGCTTGGGATAAGTAAAAATTGTCCCTAGTGTGTGTAGGATAGTGTGAGTGAGTGGTGATTGCTGGTCTCTGCAGACCCGATGGGCTGAAGGGCCTGTTTACGCACTGTATCTCTAAACTAAACTAAACCATTCCGAAGACCACCTGGCCAATCGATCAAGATCTTGCTGCAATTTTTCACAACCATCGTCACTATCTGCAAAACCACCCACTTTTGTATTATCAGCAAATTTGCTAATCTTGCCATGTATGTTCTCATCAAAACCATTGATATAGATGACAAACTGTAACGGGCCCAGCACCGAACCTGGAGGCACATCACCAGTCACAGTCAACCTTCCACCATCTCCCTCTGCTTCCTTCCATGGAGCCAATTTTCTATCCAATCAGCTATCTCTCCTTGGATCCCATGCGATCTGACCTTCCAGAGCAGCCTACCATGTGGAACCTTGTCCAACGCTTTCCTGAAATCCATGTACACAACATCTACAGCTCTGCCTTCATCGACTTTTTTGGTCACGTCTTGAAAAAAATCAATCAGAATTGTGAGACACAACCTCCCACGTACAAAACCATGCTGACCATCCCTTGTCAGCCCTTGTCCGTCTAAATGCCTGTATAACCTATCCCTCAGAATACGCTCGAGTAACTTTCCAACTACAGGTGTTCAGCTCACCGGCCTGTAGTTCCCAGCATTCTCCCTGCAGCCCTTCTTGAAAAAAGGCACGACATTTGCCACCTTCCAGTCTTCTGGCACCACTCCTGGTTGAAAGACGACTAGTGTTCATGGCTGATAATCCCCAATCAATACCCCGTTCCTGCCTTCTCCCCATATCCTCTGACTCCACTATCTTTAAGAGCCCTATCTAGCTCTCTCTTGAAAGTATCCACAGAACCGGCCTCCACCGCCCACTGAGGCAGAGAATTCCACAACTCACAACTCTCTGTGTGAAAAAGTGTTTCCTCATCTCCGTTCTAAATGGCTTACCCCTTTTCTTAAACTGTGGCACCTGGTTCTGGACTCCCCCAACATCTACCACCAGCGGGCCGCAACCGACAACTTACCCGAGTCCCAGGCTCAGCACCGGGCCCACAGTCTCCATAATGCAGACTCCAACACCATGTGGTCTGACTGTGCAGGGTCCTACTGCTCCGTCCCCACCCCCCCCCTACAGGGAACCACAGTGGGGGTTCCACTGGGTCTTCCTCTTCCCCCTTTAACCAGGTGTCCCCTGCTACTCCCCACCCATACAATAACCCTCATGCCCCCCTCTTCTCTGAACACCCACCATCCCCCCACCAGACATCGTCTCAGCCTCCATCTACTCACCTGCCCTCCTCCGACCCCAAACCCTACCCTTGTCGTGTCTTCACCATCCGCCCTGACCTCCCCCTTTCTGATTCAGAATGGTCTGTCCTCAGCAGAGGCCTCACCTTTGTTCCCCTCCGCCCCACCTCAACAAGTTCTGGGCGCCATGACGTGGAGCTTTTCTTCCGTTGCATCCGCCTCCGTGTCTTTTGCTGTGGGAAGGAGTCCTCACCACCCAGTGATGACCCCTTCTCCCATCTCCGCTGGTTCCCGTCCTCTTGGACTTCCCCAGATGGCCCAAGAAATAGGAATTCCCAAGGAATGGAGACCCAACCTCTCCCAATAGCTCAAACCTTCTAGTCCTGGTAACATCCTTGTAAATCTTCTCTGAACCCTTTCAAGCTTGACAATATCCTAATACAATACTCTAAATGTGGTCTCACCAACATCTTATACAACTGCAACATGACTTCCCAACTTCAATACTCAATACTCTGACTGATAAAGGCCAATGTGCCAAAAGCCTTTTTGACCACCTTATCTACCTGTGACTCGACGTTCATGGAACCATGCGCCTGCACTCCTTGATCCCTCTGCTCTACAACACTCCCCAAAGGCCTACCATTCACTGTGTAGATCCTCTCCTTGTGAGACGTCCCAAAATGCAACACCTGACATTTCACTGTATTAAATTCCATCAACCATTCCTCAGCCGCAATCTTTCACGACCATCTTCACTGCCTGCAAAAACACCCACTTTTGTATCATCAGCAAACTTGCTAATCGTGCCCTGTATGTTCTCATCCAAATCATTGATGTAGATGACAAACAGTAACGAGCCCAGCACCGAACCTTGAGGCACACCACTAGTCACAGGCCTCCAGTCTGAGAAGCAACCTTTCACCATCTCCCTCTGCTTCCTCCCATGAAGCCAATTTGTTATCCATTTAGCTATCTCTCCTTGGATACCATGTGATCTAACCTTCCAGAGCAACTTACCATGCAGAACTTGTCGAATGCCATTACTGAAATCCATGTATACAACATCGACAGCTCTGCCCTCATTGACCTTTTTGGTCACGTCTTCAAAAATCTCTATCAGATTTGTGAGACACGACCTCCCACGTTCAAAACCATGCTGACTATCCATAATCAGCCCTTGCTCGTCCAAATGCCTGTATAACCTATCCCTCAGAATACTTTCTAGTAACTTTACAAATATAGATGTTGGGCTCACCAGCCTATAGTTCCCAGCATTTTCCCTGCAGCCCTTCTTGAATAGGGGTACAACATTTGCCTCCCTCCAGTCTTCCAACACCTCTCCTATATTTAAGGATGACTCATAAACTTCAACCTCTAGTTCCTCTCTAGTTTCCCAAAATGTCCTCAGAAAGATCTGATCAGGCCCTGGAGATTCGTCTACCTTCATACACAATTTCTTCGATGGTAAACACTGACTGCTTTCAAGACACTTCCATTGACTGACCGAAGTTCCTCCATCCTACTGTCTTTCTCCTCGGTAAATACGATGGAGTAAATACAGAGGTATCTGCAGTTTTTTCCGAGACATAGTCAGAAGATGCAGAATCCTTGGAGGTAAAGTTAACATACTGTAAGGGTAAAAAAACCATGATGGGAGTTATGTATAGTCCTTCCAATAGTAGTCAAGCTGTAAGGCACAAATTACATCAAGAAATAGAAAAGGGATGTAAGAAAGGCAATGTTACAGTCTGGGGGGATTTCAATACGCAAGTAGACTGGCATAATCAGGTTGGTATTGGATGCCAAGGAAAGCAATTTGTAGAAAGCCTGTGAGATGGCTGCTTAGAGAAGCTCATAGTCGACCCCTACCTCCCTACTCACACACCTGAGTGCTGCCCTTGTCACAGTATTCTCACCCTGGCTTTTAATTCATACATACTCTCTGTTTTGGCAACGTTGTCCATTACACCAATACAATAGTCAGAGTCCAACAGCATGGAAACAGGCCCTTCGACCCAACATGCCCTATCTACGCTAGTTACACCCTGTCCGCATTTAGTCCATTTCCCTTGAAAAACATTCCTATCCATCTATATGTCCAAATGTCACTTATTCTTTTTCTCCAAAGGCGCTGCCTGTCCCACTGAGTTACTCCAGTGTTTTGTGTCTATCAAATGTCTTTAAATGTTGTTATGGTGCCTGTCTTTACTAAAATAAAAAAAAGGGAAGAAAAATATAGAAAAAAAAATAAAATAAAAAGTGCCAGGGGGGATAAATAAAGTCAAACTTTATATTTTGTGTGATTATATTTACTATTTATTTAATTCTAAATAAATCAGCTATAATTAGTTGTTAATCATTAATTGGTAGTTATTAGCTTTAATTAATAATAATACCGCAGTATTAATTTTAGTATTTGTTAGTTATTAATATTAGTAGTGTTACTATTCTAATTGTTAGTATCCATAGGAGATTCTCCAATCCGTATCTCCCCGAATCTCCAATCCGCATCCTTCTCCATCTTCTTTAGGTGAAACAAGTCCATAGTCCGCTCCAATCCTGAAAATACAATTTATTTGTTGGTATAGTTCATCTTTGAAGATTTCATTCAGTCTACCTCTCGCTCCTTAATCCCTTGGGCAAAGTTCATTGCATCCGCTGGGTTTTTGAAATAATGTTCTTCCTGGTTGTAGGTAATTCTCAGGGTGGCTGGGTACCTCAGACTGTACTTCAAATTCTTCACTTCCCTCAAAATTCTTTAGGTCTCCTTGAACGCATTTCGTTTCTTGGAGACCTCTGCTGGATAGTCTCGATAAATGCTGATCAAATCTTCTTCATATGTAAGATTTCTACTTTTTACAATTTTGTTCATCATCTCCTCCAGGACAGGATCATACTGGACTTTTACTATCATTTGTCTTGGAGGAGCGTCTTGCTTTGTATAACATCTCGTTACTCTGTGTGCTCGGGCTAGTAAAGGCTTTTGTTCCAGAGATAAAACCTTTTGCAATAAGTTTGCAGTAAACTCTCGGGTATTTTGATTCTTTTCTCTCCCTTCTCGAATACCCACGATCCTTAGGTTCTGTCTTCTCTGGCGTCCTTCCAACTCGGTACATTTATCAGTTATTTTGCCCAGTAAATCAGATAAACATTGATTTTCTTTGAGGAGTGTTTTCGTAGTCTGAGCACTTGTTTCGGCTAGTTCTTCAAGGTTCCTTATGGCTGTCGACTTTATGGAGGTCGCCGGAGGTTTTGATCACTCTCCCTAATCAAAAGTGGTTTCCGCATGGTCGAGGCTTCATCTAGGTTGCTTCGACTGTTTCAACAAAATTAAAACCGGCCTCGACTAAAAATAGGTTGCCGTTTGGTCGAAGCCATTGGAGTGGGGTCACTATTTACTTACAGGCAGTCGAAAGCAATCTCCTTCGCTGCCCAGCCATTTTGATTGGCTCATTGAATTTTTCATGACCTAGAAGACCCGCCGGTGGGTAAAATCAAAGATCCGATATATATATAGGATCTTTGGGTAAAATGCCCGCTAACTTTATTAAATTTCTTAAAACTGTCTCCACTCCTTCTCCCCCCCTTCTCTCCCCTTCTCCTCCCCACTTCTCTTCCCCTTCTCTCCCCCCTTCTCTCTCCCCTTCTCTCCCACCTTCTCTCTCCCCTTCTCTCTCTCCTCTCTCCCCCCCCCACCCCCCCCCCCCCCCCCCCCCCCCCCCCCCCCCCCCCCCCCCCAGCGCTCTCTAAAGGACTTACCTGCTCTGTGGCAGCCGTTTACTTTCCTCTTCATCGCGCAGACAGGCCCGTATGAAGCTTTTCAAAAAGGGAGGTGGCATGACAGGATTTTAAAAAATGTATGTGAAAAAATGTGCAAGCAGCACACATCACAAGCGGGAAGCCCCTCGCGTCTGGGTTCCAGGGCCCACTTACAGGCCCTAAAATCTCTGGGGTTTTAGATGCTCTCTGGTGCATTCTGAGCCTTATTTTGGAGAATTTTTGCACCAAGTTTATGACCAATATTTCAGTAATAATTTTGGTTGTCAAGAGTAATGAGTGGGTGGAATGTGATGATTGGGGTCATAGTTGTATACATTTTTTTAAAATCAAGAATTGTTGTCCTTGTTTTAATAATCAAGTTGTACTGTTGTAAAATGATGTGTAAAATGTTATAAAGGAGCATGCAAAAACTGCAACTAAAATACTGTAAGTTTTTGCCGTAAAGAAAACCTTCTTTTAGAAAAAGTTTTGTGTGTTGATTGGATTGCCTGTTACTGTTAATGTGTGCAGTGCTCCTTTAATGGTCCTCCTGACCTAACAACTTCACATCACTGGCCCGCGGCAGCCGGCAGTCTGCAGAGCTCCGGCCGGCGCGGTGTCCCGGGCCTGGGATCCCTCGTGGGGACCCTGGGGAAGAAGAGCTCCAACTGCCAGCCCGCGGCCAACTTCTACCGCTGGCGCGGCAGGGACTTACCATCAGGAGCGGGGTCCCTCGCCAGGGATTCCTGGAGAGGAGCTTCGACTGACGGCCCTGCAGTCTGCGGTGCTTCTGGCTGCGGCGCAAACTTTAAATCTCCGACCGCGGCCTACACCAGCCTGAAGCCGCGGTCTCCGATGGGGAGGCCAATTCTGGACTTACCTGGACTTTTCACCTTGACTGCACATCTGGACGCCCGCAGTGACGGCTGCCGAGGGTGGAGGTCCCGACCACGAGGGAAAATGGAGGAGGACTGGCAAATTTTTGTGCCTTCCACCACAGTGATGAATACTGTGGTGGATGTTGATGTAAATTTTTTTTGTGTGTTTTTGTGTGTCCCTTATCATTGCACCGCTGCTCGCAAATTCATTTCACTTGCACTTTATATGCAATGTGACGAATAAAACCGATTGTGATTGTGATCACATCAACTTCAACATGAAATAGTGATGTGAATACAACATTTAGTTCAAACTAAATAGTGCATTTTACTTCGGAGTCACGTGAGTGACTTCGTGAAGACCCCGCCAGCACGCATGCGCGGCATATCGTCGCGCGCACTCAAACCGGCAGGCTGGGGGGGGGGAGTGCGCTCTCTCCTCCGGCTCCTTCACAAGACCGGCAGGTGAGTATTACCTTTTTCTTCACAGCATGGACAAGGGCCGGAGGACGACGCTGTCGAGGAGCTGAGCTGCGGCCAGCCAACGGCCCTTGTCCCCGGAGCTGCAAGGAACGCCGGCAGCTTCAACGCATGGTGGGGGCAGGAATGCGGAAGTCGGGCGCTCCCGCTGATTCAGGGGCCGACTCACCCGAATGGGTTACCGCTCTCGAGCTGGATGCAACGGGTCCAGACTCTGAGCCCCGTCCCCAAGAGAAGAATGGGGGATACAGGTACGTGGCTAGGGGTCTTGTTCTTCACAGGCAACCTCTCCCCGAGCTCCAGAAGACCCGAGGGGGCTGGGCCGGGGACAGCCGCACGACAGGGGAGCCCTGCAATGTGCAATACGTACCACAGCCAGGGAATCTGCCATAGTGCAGCCTGGCAACACCACTGCTGCGTCGAGTAGGCCTGCTGGAGCAGATACCGCCGACAAAACACCCTGTCAGGCTGCGGTCAAGGGCGGAGGTGGCAGCAGGAAGCGGTCGGTCAGCTCAGCTCTGGGAGCGACCGACCATGCGCCTCCACGCTAAAAGATGGGCAAGAGTGGAGGTAAGCCTGCACGGACTCCGGGGAGCCAGGTTCCGGGGGCCGGCGTCGATTCAACTCACCTGCCTTCTTATCAAACAGGTGGGCCGCCACAGTCTCGGAGAAGACAGACTAGCGGAGAGTCCGTGCGGGAGTCGTATGATCCTACTTGGGCTGTAGGTCACGACGACCTGCCATTGGACCCTAGACAGCACCTTATGGAGGTGTGGTCCGATGGTGGAAGCGTATAGCAGGGACGGTCACATAGAGCGGTTGGAGCTCTTAGTGGTGCAACGCCTCCAGCGGGACCGGGAACGAGAAGAGCGGGACTCGCGGGCATCCACTAGCTGTGCAAGGACACCACTCAGCACCTCATCGTCTCCAGCCAGAAGCATTAATGATTGCCCAGCTGCTGTGTTTGAAGACGACCCAGGACAGCCAGTGACCGCTGAGCCAGAGCATGAGGAGGATATGCTGGATGTGGTGAGTGAAGTTTGCCGTTTCCACCCAGACAAGTGAACCCCTGCACCACGAATTGGCGGGCACCATTGATTGCCTAATTACGCACCAACTTCGGAGTCAGGTTCTCAATAATACCTTGGAGAAAGGTTCTCCACGGGCATAACGGCGTTTGCTAGAACCCTGGTCGGGGATAATGTGTCCAGTAAACAGCAAGATGCACTAGCACTCCTATGCAACGCCCAGTATGAGATAAACTGCCTGCGTAAGCCTGCAGGGTGACTTGGATAGGCTGGGTGAGTGGGCAAATGTTTGGCAGATGCAGTATAATGTGGATAAATGTGAGGTTATCCACTTTGGTGGCAAAAACAGGAAAGCGGACTATTATTTAAATGGTGGCCGATTGGGAAAAGGGGAGATGCAGCGAGACCTGGGTGTCATGGTACACCAGTCATTGAAAGTAGGCATGCAGGTGCAGCAGGCAGTGAAAAAAGCGAATGGTATGTTAGCTTTCATAGCAAAAGGATTTGAGTACAGGAGCAGGGAGGTTCTACTTCAGTTGTACAGGGTCTTGGTGAGACCACACCTGGAGTATTGCGTGCAGTTTTGGTCTCCAAATCTGAGGAAGGACATTATTGCCATAGAGGGAGTGCAGAGAAGGTTCACCAGACTGATTCCTGGGATGTCAGGACTGTCTTATGAAGAAAGACTGGATAGACTCGGTTTATACTCTCTGGAATTTAGGAGATTAAGAGGGGATCTTATAGAAACTTACAAAATTCTTAAGGGGTTGGACAGGCTAGATGCAGGAAGATTGTTCCCGATGTTGGGGAAGTCCAGGACAAGGGGTCACAGCTTAAGGATAAGGGGGAAATCCTTTAAGACCGAGATGAGAAAGACTTTCTTCACACAGAGAGTGGTGAGTCTCTGGAACTCTCTGCCACAGAGGGTAGTTGAGGCCAGTTCATTGGCTATATTTAAGAGTGAGTTGGATGTGGCCCTTGTGGCTAAGGGGATCAGAGGGTATGGAGAGAAGGCAGGTACGGGATACTGAGTTGGATGATCAGCCATGATCATATTGAATGGCGGTGCAGGCTCGAAGGGCTGAATGGCCTACTCCTGCACCTAATTTCTATGTTTCTATGTTTCTATGTAAGAGTTCCATATAGCCCACACTCAACCCCAAATTCGCGGGGTTGTGCCGACCATTACCGCTCCACCGCCGCATCAGTTGTTTGGAGACCTGTCCAAACAGGTGAAGGGACTGGACAAAGGAGGCCAAAACAGCGGGCCTCATGAAACTCCATCGGCCAGAGTTCACCCATATCACCGGCAACAGCCTAATACAACCTGTGAACCAAGGCTGCCGGATAGGGCACAAAGATCCTACCTACCTCCATCTCAACAAACACAATGACCTTGTAGGGCAAGGCCAACAGCGGCCTGCATGGAAAATGCGGCCGCCGGGCCGTCAACCTCCATAACGTCCAACCGAAGCACCGTATGTACGGAACCGCCGTTCACTATGGAGGTAAGGGGGTCTGGCTCCCCTCACGCCGTAGTATCCCTCCTGCACGAATAGGTGGGCGATTGCGGGCTGCCTTGGACTTATGGGAAAACTGTCACCACAGATGAGTTTATTTTACAAAGTGTTCAAGGGTATATGATTTTTTGGAGGTATAAATTCCCCTACCCAGCATTCGCCTCGTAGGAATTTACTCTATCCCAAAAAGAGGTGGAGGCAGGGCATGCTGAAATTATACGGCGAGCAGAAAAAGGGGTAATTGGCATAACCAAGCATGGACCTATTGAGTTTGAGTCTAATATGTTCACCAGCAGTAAAAAAGAAGGGGGATGTCGGATTATAATAGATTTAACTGAGTTGAACACTTTTGTACAATATACCCATTTCAAAGTGGATACTTTTGGAACAGCTAGGCAGATGATTTACCCAGGGTACTTTATGGCATGCGTCGATTTGAAAGAAGCATGCTATACGGTGCCCATCGCTGAGGCTCACAGGGAATTCTGAAGTTGTCTGGAAGGGTGCATTGCCTAATGGAATCATCACAGCCCTAGGCTGTTTACCAAATTGGTGTTTACCTGTATTGGCTCTTCTCCGACAACAAGATTATAGTGATGGCATATTGGATGAAATCCTTATAGTGGGGCAGACCCTCCAATTGGCAATTCAAGGAGTGGCTGCAACCAAGGCTCTGCTTGAGAAGCTGGGGTTGTAATCCATCCAGACAAATCAAAACTGCACCCGGTTCGGGTTATGGATTATTTGGCGTTCACCCTAGACACCAATTTAATGAAGTTTACCATCCCAACTAATAAAGCTACTGCTATAATAGAAGAGTGCCACAATCTTGCTTGCGCCAGGGTACCGACCATTCGGCAAACAGCAAAAGTTATTGGTATTGGTAACTCTAAATTGGTAACTACATTCCCAGCTGCACGATTCGGACCGCTACACTACCGAAATTTACAAAGATCAAAAATGACAGCATTAAAAAACAAATGCTGGCCGCTTTGATCGGCCAATTCGGTTACCACCGGAAGCTAGAAATGAGCTACAATGGTGGGTAGATAATATTAAAGAATGTCATTGACCTATTATAGTGAGCAACCCTGATGTTGTGCTACTAACTGACGCAAGCGCACCAGGCTGGGGAGCAACTGGTACGATGTCCAGTTGTGGTGGCAGATGGAACTCTCATGAGTCTACATTACTGGAGTCACATGGGATAAACTATATAGAAATGCTGGGGGCATTTCATGGACAGCGGGCTTATTGTACTAATTCACGGGATTACATGTACGCTTTCGAATAGATAATGCTACAGTAGTGGCTTACATCAATCATATGGGTAGTATCAGGTCGCTATCTTGTGATGAATTGGCTAATACAATTTGGCACTGGTGCATTGAAAGAAATATTTGGATTACTGCGACCTATTTGCCTGGGAAGCTTAATTCAGTGGCGGACACCAGGTCACGAGTCTTCAATGACAACATTGAGTGGATGTTGAACCCCCAAATTTTGGAGATATTATAGCTCATTTTGGGACACCAGATATTGACCTATTTGCGTCCAGGCTGAACCATCGAATACCAACGTATGTGTTGTGGGAACCAGACGCTGGGGCAATAGCAATGGATGCGTTTTTATCCATTGGAGGAAATGGTTTGCTACGCATTTCCCCCATTCTGCCTCACCAGTCGGGTATTGCAGAAAATTAAACTAGACTCTGCTACTGGAATATTGATCATTCCCGACTGGCCTACACAACCATGGTACCCGATGGTTGTAGAAATTTTAAAACAACCATGGATGGCAATTGGGAAACATCCCAAATTGATTACTCACTCCATTACGGGGGGGTCAGTCATCCTTGCCATGGTCATTTAAACTTGTTGGCCTGCAGGTTCTGAAAGACCACTCATCCGGGCAGGCATCTTGTTAAGAGCCATAGACCTTATCGCCGCATCATGCCGAGAATCAACTCGGAAACAATACCTCACCCAAATCAGAAAGTGGGAGGCATTCTGTGCCCGGACCAACAAGTCTTCCAACTCGGCAACAATACCTGATGTGTTGGAGTTTCTAGCAGGCCTCCATTTCGATGCTGGCCTCAGCTACAGTGCCATCAACAGCGCCAGGAGTGCGCTGTCCTCATACCTGGATATAGGTGTCGGCTCCAACCACCTGGTGTCTAAATTAATGAGGGGAGTGTTCAACACCAACCCTCCACGACCCAGATATACAGTAACGTGGGATGTGGGGATTGTGCTGACCTTACTGAGGAGCTGGGCTCCAATAGATGAGCTACCATTGAAACAGCTCACCCTCAAGGTGGTGATGCTTATGGCACTGACTACAGCCCAACGAGCCCAGACGTTACAGAAACTGCGACTAGACAGCATGGTGGCCACCCCTGGTCAAATAAATTTCTTTGTCAAAGAATTATTAAAACAGCACAGGCCAGGGGCGCATGGGCTGCAGTTGGAATTTCGGGCGCACCCTGTAGATGCCACTCTCTGCATAGTCACCCATCTCCACCACTACATCCGAGTTACTGGAGTTATCAGGATGAAGGAACAGGGGCTCCTCATCAGTCATAAACCTCCGCATCATCGGGTGACTACACAGACGATCGCCAGGTGGCTCAGGGTGGTGCTGGATGCAGCAGGAGTTGCTACTAACATTTTTAAGTCTCATTCCACCAGGGCTGTATCCATATCAGCGGCGAGAGCCATGGAGGTGCCCATGGACCACATTCTCGCCACCGCGGGCTGGGCCAGTGGGAAAAACCTTTCAACGGTTCTATAACAAGCCTCTGGCCACCCCTGCGACATTCGCATAAGCTATCCTGGGTACCGCTCAGTAAATATCTGGCCCCGATTTAGGGGTTTGTTGTTTATTTGATTAATAAATTGTGTTGATTTTTCAGCCAGTTTCGACTGAACTGCATTAACAGCCTTCCTCCATCAGACTGGCGGCAGTGTGATAAGAATGGACGTTGTCCAGGGCGTGAAATCACAGAGCTTTTAAATCTTCACGAAGTCACTCACGTGACTCCGAAGTAAAATAGTAAGATTAAACGAGAACTTACCAAGTTTGAAGGTTGATCTGTATTTTACGAGGAGTCGCGGTGAGGGATTTCGTGAAGACCCCGCCAGCACGCATGCGCGGCATCCTTTAAAGCAGCGGTGTGGAATCACAGACCCAAACCATGACTAAAAAATAGTAAGATGAAAACGTAGAACTACCTGTTTGACCTTATGATAGAGGGTGGGAGCGGTGGGCACGAAATCCCTCACCGCGACTCCTCGTAAAATACAGATCAACCTTCAAACTTGGTAAGTTCTCGTTTAATCTTACTATTTACATTACTATGACCGCTTTCAAACTAATCTATTTTACTGTCTTCTTCTTCTTTTGTGTGGCGTGCACAGCCTAAAGTTGTTGGACAACTTGTTTTATTTGATCTTCCATTTGTGCACGCCGAGTTGATTGCATTAGTCGAAACTGGGTGGACCACTGGGTGGAAGGTTGCAATCTTCCACCCCTGTTTTATTGTCATATTATAACAAATTCTAGTTCCATGATGACTCATAAACAAGATCACAAATCACATTTTGTATTCTCAAACATAACGTGATCGTGAATAATTGCAGAGTTGCCAAGTTTCACTGAGCATATCTGTATTTTGATGGCTGAAAATTAGTATTTTATTGGGAAATCTGTATTTCTCACATAAACCCAATATTACGTACTACACAGAAACTGGGTTTTTGAAAATCAGTATTTTGCCAGCAACCTTATGTATTCTCAAATATTAGTATGGAATATTGAAAATCTGTACTAAAGAATTGTGAAACCATTTTTGAAATGTGAATTTATAATTCTTGATTTTGATTCCATAACATAACATAACATAAATTTCACAATTCATCATATAGTTTACCAAACAATCAAACATGCTAGCGTGATGCTGCATAATCATTCAGGTGCTCCTGGTAAATGTCACATAGAGGTGAGTGGCATGGTAAGTAGAATTTTAAAGAATCACCCAGTGTTACTATTGTTGAGCCAAGTTAACTATCATGACTGGAATTAGTTCTTAGTTCACTGTCACTCAGCATGCTGGCCTGATGCTGCAAAATCAGTCAGGTGCTCCTGAATGTCTATTGTCATTTACCACTATAATTTTCTACTAATGCAAAGGCACTTGTTGGCCTTAGTCTATATACCATCCCTGGATCCACGAATGTAGCACCTCAGACTGGTTTATCTAGCATGCCAGTCCTCAGTTTGTTAATGCTATCAAAGCTTGTTTTGTTCCGCAGTACACTGATGTAGGTGGCCCTACTTATACCTCTTCTTGCAGTGCCCCATTTGGTGTGACTTTATCTTTAATGGCAGTCCTCAGTTTGTTAACGCTGTCCAAGGCCTGTGTCATTCAGCAGCTAGTACACTGATGTTGGTAGACTGATTTTTACCTCTCCTTGTAGTGTCATGTTTGGGCTCCCAAAGTGTGAGGGGATTAGCAGACAGTTCAGGGTTCCTCTCACAGACTTTGACAACACTCTTGGCAGACCAGCATATATTGCCATTTAGCCATAAATCACATTTTCCAGTTCAATTTTCCAAGAATGTAATTGTGCAAACCTACTCACGTCTTTGTCCAAGTCATGGGTAAAGTCATAGTGAATGTGGATTAAGGCAATTGCAGACAGCCTGTCATTGCTCATGGATGTCCTGGTCTATGCTTCTTCACGGATGTGAAAACGTGTTTGTCCTCGTTGGCTGGATCAAAGTAAGATGCCGAGCGCGATCGCGCCCACTGCAAGCATGCCGCCTGTGTCGAGCATCTCTCTGCCGCTCAGGCTCATGACCAAGGGTCCTGGCTACCTCCGCTAGAGGGGGACAGGCAGGGTCGGCAGAGCGCCGTGGAGAGACTGGCTGCCGACAAGGCCAAGCACTTGAAGATCCAGACTGCGAGGGCGTGCAAAGTGGAGCCCAATGGTTTGGGCAGCTCTGCCTCCGGGGAAGGCAGCATCAGCGGGGCAATCAGCTACATGAAGACTTACCTGGCCTCCGGAAGCCCCCAGCAGAGTGGGGAAGCTGGGGCTCCCGCCTGAGCATCGCTCCAGCTTCAAGAGGCGGCTCAGACCCGACTCGCTGATCATTTACCGGCAGAAGTGCGAGTTCGTGCGGGGAGCGGCGGCCACCAGCAGCGCCCGCAGTTTGCAGGGCAGTGGCAGCCTGGTCCTGCGGCTGCTACCCAGCTCTAGCGGCCGGGGAGACAAGCAGCAGGGACTGGCAACGGGAGCAGCAATGTCTGAAGGGGGAGAATTAGCAGAGGGTACAGAGGATGCAGCTCCCCAGGGTGCACAAGTAACTACACCAGCAGCACCCAAGGGTGCACAAGTAACCACTCCAGCAGCGCCACGAGAAGCATGTGTGGGATGGTGTGCGGGGGATCGCTGTTTGCAGGCTTGGGCCCAGCGGGGGGGTGGGTTGGTGGAAGCAATGGCCCGCGGTGTAGGCGGGAAAGGCGAATGTGGGGTGCGAGGGTGGGGAGCGAGGGACCGGCGGGGGGGGGGGGGGGGGGGGGGGGGTAGAGTGACTTGGACCTGGCCGGTGTTGGGTCACGACCGCTGCCAGAAATGGGTTCAAATTCAGTGGTTCCCGCTTCCCGCCCGGCTGACCAATAGCGAGGCTCTGACGCCGCAGATGGAGCCGATGCACCGGGCAGGCAAACCTCCCCCCCCCCCCCCCCCCCCACCGGGGCCCGGAGAAACGGGAGCAATTTTTTTTCCCAAATCAGCCCGCGGGTCAGATTGGACTCTTCGCGGGTAGTTTAACACCCTCGATATAAAACAAACAGAGTTCCCCTCCCTGCAATGCAACACAATATTTCACGGTCCCACTCACCCAAACTAGGCCCGTGGCGTCGAGGCGATGCATTGAAAATGGCGGCGATCTGATCCCACCCACTGCGCATGCGCGGAGAGACGGCGTCATTTTGCGTCGCTTCTGTGTCTTTGGTCACCAGCTTCCCCCCACTGTGATGGTCGCAAATATTATTTTTTCAAATCCTTCCACTGGCCGGAACTAGAATTTCAAATTTCCCGAATTTCGCGTAAATTCCTTCAAAGTGGAAACACTGATTGCGCTCCGATTTTTTTTCTTTCTCTGAATCGCACCCAACGCACCCGCCCTTCGAACAGCCATGGCGCTCCTCTGCTCTCCATGCCCCCCACCTTTGCGATGTGTTTGTGTGTGCGGTCCGTAGCGAAGTTCCTCCCGATCTTTGGTCGGTAGATGCAGCTCACGCTTTGGTCGTTCCGGGTCGAGGCTTTCCAGGCGAGTGACTAAAACCTCCGGCGACCTCATGGAAACCTTGGGTCGCGTGTAAGGTCACCAGAGGTTTCTGTTCAGGTTTCCTAAGTGGGACAGGGGCATTAGTCTGACTTTGGTGGTTGGTAAGATTTTAGAGTCCATGATAAAGAATGAAGTTATGGAGTACTTAGAAGTTCATGATAAAATAGGCCAAAGTCTGCATGGTTTTGTGAAGGGGAGGTCTTGCCTGACAAATCTGCTGGAATTCTTTGAAGAAGTAAATAGCAGGCAGACAAAGGAGAATCAGTAGTTGTTGTTTACCTGGACTATCTGAAATCCTTTGATAAGGTGCCACATGTGACCCTATTAAGGAAGGGGCAGATATTAGCATGATAGCAAGTTGGCAGAAGACAAAGAGTGGCAATAAAGGGGGCTTGTTCTGGTTGGCTGCCAGTGACTAGCGGAGTTCCGCAGGACTCGGTGCCAGGGCTGCTACTCTTCACTTTGTATATTAATGATTTGGACGAGGGAATTGATGGCTTTGTGGCCAAGTTTGCGGAAGAATGGAAAATAGGTGGAGGGGCAGGTAGTGTAGAGAAAGCAGAAGGACTTGGATAGGTTGGGAGAGTGGGCAGAGAAGTGGCAGATGGAAAAAATGTAAATAATAAAGGCGTAGATTATTTTATAATTGGGGAGACAATCCAGATATTGGAGGTGCAAAGTTAATCTGCAAGTCAAATTGGTGGTAAAGAAAGCATACGCAAAGCTTGCAATTATTTTGAGAGGGCTCGAATACAATAACAGGGATGTAATGCTGAGTCAGGTGCTGGTCAGGCCCCGTTTGGAATATTGTGAGCAATTGTGGGCACTGTATCTGAGGAAGGATGTTGTGGCTCTGGAGAGGGTCCAGAGGAGGCTTACACGAATGATCCCAGGAATGAGTGGGCTAATATATGATGAGCGTTTAGCGCCACTGGGCCTCTACTCGCTGGCGTTTAGAAGAATGAGGGGGGACCTCATTGAAACATACAGAATAGTGAAAGGCTTGGATAGGGTGAATGTGGAGAAGATGTTTCCACTGGTGGGAGAGTCTACTAGAGGTAGCCTCAGAATTAAAAAAAAGATGTTATTTTAGGAAGGAGATGAGTAAGAATTTCTTTAGTCAGATGGTGGTGGAATTTGTAGCCATACTAGGCTATGGAGGCCATCAGTGGATATTTTTTATGCAGAGATAGATAGATTCTTGGCAAGAGAATGGGATTAGGATGGAGAGATAGATCAGGCATGATTCAATGGGAGAATAGACTTGTTGGGCCGAATGGCACAATTTTTCTATCACTTATGATATGTCCTTATGACCATGTTGACTATTCATAGTCCTTGTTTTCCAAATGCAGATATACCTTGTCACTCAGAATACCCTCTATTAACTGACCCATAACTGATGTTAGACTCACCCGGCCTGCAGTTCCCTGGCTTATTCTTCCAGTGTTCTTAAACGAAGGCACATCAGCCACATTCCAGTCATCCGATATCTCACAGCGAGCCAAGAAACAACATTCTTCGCCAGGGAATAAGCCATTTCTTGTCCAGCTCCCTAAAACATGCAAGGGTGCTCCTGGTTATCCCCTGGAGCCTCAAGAACATCAACACCTCCTCTTCTGTAATGTCAATGGCTTTCTGAATGTTCCAGTTTTGCCTTCCCGATTTCCACACAAACTGTTCTCCTTATCCCACATGCTGCAGGGCATTTGTTTGATCCCAGCTACCTATACATGACATGCGCCTCCATCTATTTCCTGACCAGTGTCTCAAATCCTTGCTCGGCCAGAGTTCCCTAATCCTGCTGCTGTGATGTAACTGGAAAGATTATTTATGATATTACAGCACAGACACAGGTTGTTAAACAACACTGGTTTCCACAAGGGTATTCATCAACTCTGCTCAGACAGAATGAAGAGGCAGCATCTAGTGAGGAAAGCAAATGGCATATTGGCATGTATTAGAAACAGAGAAACATATGTACAGGAGTAGGCTATTCAGCCTTTAGAGCCAGCTCCACAATTCAATATGATCATGGCTGATCATCTAAAATCAGTATCACATTCCTGCATTTACCCCATATCCATTCATTCAATTAGCCCTAAAGAGCTAAATCTACCTCCTCTTGAAAACAACCAGTGAATTGTCCTCCACTGCATTCTGTGACAGATAATTCCACAGATACACAACTCTCTGGGTGAAAATGTTTTTCCTCATTTCAGTCCTAAATGGACACTTTATTCTTAAACTGCGATCCTTGGTTCTGGACTCCCCCAACATCGGGAAATTTTTTCCTGCATCTAGCCTGTCCAATTGTTTAAGAATTTTATATGTTTCTATATAATTCGCTATTGGATTGCAATGGAGTTGCAGTTCAGGAATATAATTTTTTCTTTACATTTGTACAGGGTCTGAAGACGGGTCTTGACTCGAAACACCACCTGTTTGTTTTCTCCAGAGATGCTGCCTGACCCGCAGAGTTACTCCAGCGTACTGTGTCTATCAACTGGATGGAGAATTGTCTTTGTGGAAAGAAGCAGTGGGTGATGGTGGGTTGTTTTTCCAACTGGAGGCCGGTGATTAGTTGTGTGCCTCAGGGATTGGTGTTGGGCCCATTACTGTTTGTGGTTTATATTAACGTTTTGGTTGAGACCACACAAAGCATGAGTAGTAAGCTTGTAGATTACACAAAAGTAGGTGGTATCATTGATAGTAAAGATGTTTATCAAAAATTGCAGCAAGAACTTGATCGGCTGGGCAAGTGGGCTAAGGAATGGTTCACAGAGCTTAATGTAGACGAGTAAGAGGTGTTGAGAAATCATAACCACGGCAAGACTTTCACAGTGAATGGCAGGGCTCGGGAAGTTGTAGAGCAGAGGGATCTAAGAGTGCTGGTGCATCGTTCCTCGAAAGTGGCATCACAGGTAGATTGGATGGTTAGTAGGCATTTAGTACATTGGTCTTCACATTGGATACGGAACGGTCTGTCCTCAACAGAGGCCTAACTTTTGTTCTGCTCCGCCCCCACTTCAATGAGTTCCGGGTCTGCCACGATGTAGAGCTTTTCTTCCGTGCGTTTTTCTATGGTAAGACCCCACCATCCAGTGGTGACCCCTTCTCCCATCTCCAACGGTCCCCTCATCTTAAACTCCCCAACAGCCTTATACCCTCCTTTGACCTTTTTATTTCAACTGTTCCACTCCCTTTACCTTCTCTAACCACTGCCCCTCTGAACGTATAGCCGTCCGCTCACTCTGCAGCAACCCCGACATTATCATCAAACCCCACGACAAGGGAGCTGCCGTGGTAGTCTGGCGCTGAGGCCAGGTGCAAACTCTCAGACACCTCCTCCTACTCTTCCTTGGACTCTGATCCCACAGATGAGCAGCAGGCCATAATCTCACAGACCATTTCTGATGTTATCACTTCCAGCTGTCTGCTCTCCAAAGCCTTCCAACCTTATCGTTCCCCAGCCCCGCACAGCAGAATTTTATCTTCTCCCCAAAATCCATAAACAGACCTGCCATAGCCGACCCATTGTTTCTGCTTGCTCCTGTCCCACTGAATTTCCACATACCTCGGCTGCAACCTACGTCCAAGTCTCCTCACATGCCTCTCGTCATTTCAATGACCGGTTTTCCAGGCCCTCTCTCCCTCATCTTTACTATGGATGTTCAGTCACTATACACCTCCAACCCCCACCAGGAAGGTCTTAAAGCCCTCCGTTTCTTCCTCGACCGCAGAACTAGCTAACATTCTCCTCTGCCCTGCAGAGATGGTGCTTACTCTTAACTTCTTCTTCGACTACTTTCACTTCCTCCAAATCAAAGGCGTAGCTCGGAGCACCCGCATGGGCCCCAGCTATGCCTGCTGCTTTGTAGAGTACGTTGAACAATCCCCGTCCCAGGCCTACACTTGTCCTATCCCCGAACACTATTTCCGCTACATTGAAGACTTCATCGGTGCTACCTCCTGCACCCATGCAGAACTCACTGACGTCGTTAACTTTACTACTAATTTCAATCCTGCACTCAAGTGCACTTGGACCATCTCCGACATCTCACTACCGTTTCTTCATCTCACCGTCTCCATCACAGGAGATAAACTATTGATTGACATCTATTCTAAACCTATTGACTACCACAGTTGTCTGCACTACACTTCTTCCCATCTTGCTTCCTGTATAGACTCTATCACTGCCTGCTTACTTTCAGTGGCTGGTGAGTAATGACCCCCAAATCTCATTATACTTCCCCTTTTCCCAAATTGACACCATTCAGATCATAATCTGCCTTCCTGTTTTTGCCACCGAAGTGGGTAACATCACATTTATCCACATTAATCTGCACCTGCCATGCATCTGCCCACTCCCCAACCTGTCCAAGTCACCCTGGATCCTCATAGCATCCTCCTTATAGTTCACACTGTCACCCAGCTTTGTGTCATCTGCAAATTTGCTAATGTTACTTTTAATCCCGTTATCTAAATCATTCATGTATATTGTAAAATGCTGCGGACCCAGCACCGAGCCTTGCAGTACCGCAATAGTCACTGCCTGCCATTTTGAAAGGGACACTCTTTGTTTCCTGTCTGCCAACTAATTTTCTAGCCATATCAGTACCCTACCCCCAATATCATGTGCTCTAATTTTGCCCACTAATCTCCTATGTGGGACCTTATTAAATGCTTTCTGAAAGTCCAGGTAAACTACATCCACTGCCTCTCCCTTGTCCATTTTCCGAGTTACATCCTCAATAAATTCCAGAAGATTATGCAAGCATGATTTCTCCTTCGTAAATCCATGCTGACTCGGACCGATCCTGTTGCTATAAAAGTGGTATATAAAATGATGTATAAAATTATGAGATGTATAGATCGTGTAGATGCGCAGAGTCTCTTGCAAGAGTAGGTGAATCGAGGACCAGAGGACATAGGTTTAAGGTGAAGGGGAAAAGATTTAATAGGAAAATTTGAAAGTTAGAAAATCTTGAAAGTTGCCTGGAATTTAGGGAGAGTCTAACTGCATACAGAATTGAGGTTGATGAAGGAATGGGTGTTTTTTGGACTAGAAGCCTGTGACTAGTGCTGTGCCTCAGCAATTAGTGCTGTTTGTGGTTGATATCAAAGATTTGGATGAGAATGCAGAATGCATGATCAGTCTGCTTACAAATGACACTTAAGTGGGTGATGTCATAGAAGATGGTTATCGATAATTTTAACCGTCTTGATCAGCTGAGAAAGTGAGCTGAGGAAATGCTTATGGAGTTTAATGCATCGGAAGGAAATGCATACAGTATGCTGGTTTAAACCAAAGATAGACACAAAAAGCTGGAGTAACTCGGCGGGACAGGCAGCATCTCTGGACAGGAGGAATGGGTGACGTTTCGTGTCGAGATCCTTCTTCAGACTAGTTAGGGATAAGGGAAACAAGAGTTATAGATTACAGTATGATCTAGAGAGATAAAGAAGAATGAACGAAAGATATGCAAAAAAGTAACGATGATAAAGGAAACATGCCATTGTTACCTGTCTGTTGGGTGAAAATGAGAAGCTGGTGCGACTTTGGTGTGGGAGGGATAGAGAGAGAAGGATTGCCAAGGTTAGAGAAATCAATATTCATATCACTGTGCTGTAAGCTGCCCAAGCAAAATATGACATGCTGTTCTTCCAAGTTGCATTTCGCCTCACTCTGGCAACGGAGGAGACCTCGGACAGAAAGGTCTGTATGGGAATGGGAAGGGGAATTAAAATGTTTAGCAACCGGGAGTTCAGGTAGGTTCAGTGAAATGATCGCCCAGTCTACATTTGGTCTCGCTGATGTACAAGAGTTCACATCTTGAACAATGGATACAGTAGATGAGGGTGGAAGAAGTGCAAGTGACTGGTGTAGGATCCCATTGGAGGTGGCTAAAATTTCAAAGGATTGTGTGTTGTATGCGACGGCTGATGGGGTGAAAGGTAACGACTAGGGGGACTCTGTCTCTGTTGCAACTAGGGGGATGGGGAGCAAGGGCGGAGCTGCGGGGTTCCAAGGAGACACGAGTGGAGGCCTCATCTACGATGGAAGAAGGGAACCTCCGTTCCCTAAAGAATGAGGACATCTCAGATATCCTAGTATGGAGTACCTCACCTTGGGCGCAGATGCAGAGTAGATGGAGGAATTGAGAGTAGGGGATAGTGTCTTTACAGGAAAAAGGGTGGGAAGAAGTGTAGTTGAGATAGTTGTAGGAGTCAGTGCGTTTGTAATAGGCATCAGTTGATAGTCTATTTCCTGGGATGGAGATGATGAGATCAAGAAAGGGGGGGAGGTGTCGGAGATGGTCCAAGTGAATTTGAGTGCAGGATGGAAATTGGTGGTGAAGTTGATGAAGTCCATGAGTTCTGCATGGGTGCAGGAGGTAGCACTGATGCAGTCGTCAATATAATGGATATAGAGTCGGCGATAGCGCACGTGTACGCTTGGAACAGGGATTGTTTAATGTACCCTACAAAGAGGAAGGCATAACTGGGCCCCATGCGGGGTGGCCCTAGCTACTCCTTGGACTTGGTGGAACTGGGAGGAGTTGAAGGAGAACTTGTTAAGGGTGAGGACCAGCTCCGATAGGTGGAGTAGAATGTTAGTAGAGGGAAATTGGATGGTCCAGGAAGAAACAGAGGGCTTTAAGGCCTTCGTGAGGGGGATGGACGTGCAGAATGACTGAATGTCTATAGTAAAGATGGGGGAGTGGGAACACAACTGCTCTGGCAGACCCATTGTTTCAGCCTGCTCCTATCCCACTTATTATTTTCACGTACCTCGACTCTATCCTATCCCCTTGGTCCAATTTCTCACGACCCATGTCCAAGATACCTCACATGCCCTTCGTCTCTTTAATGACTTCCTCTTTCCAAGCTCCGACTGCCTCATCTTTACTATGGACGTTCATTCATTCTACACCTCAATCCCCCACCAGGAAGGCCTTAAAGCCCTCCGTTTCTTCCTTGACCGCAGAAGCATCCAATTTCCCTCTATTGACAATCTACTCCGCCTAGCGTATCATCGTATATATATCTCGTTTCTCTTACCCAAAACTAATCTGAAGAAGGGTCTCAACCCGAAACGTCACCCATTCCTTCTCACCAGAGAGGCTGCCTGTCCTGTTGTGTTGCTCCAGCTTTTGTGTCTGTTTTTGGAGTTTAATGCAGATTGTTGTGAGTTGTTGCACTTTGGATAGTCAAAGTAGGGCAGAACTGCAGTGATTTGTAGGGCCCTGGGGAGTGTTGTAGAGCACAGGGATCTTGGATAGCTGCCTAAATATAGTTCCCTATAAGTGGCATCATAGGTAGATCATAGGTAGATCGGGTGGTCAAGAAGGTTTTTAGTACATTTACCTTCATCAGTCAGGATACTGAAGATTGAGAAGTTGTTACAATTGTACATTGGTGAGGCTGCACTTGTAATATTGTCTCATTTTCTCCAAAGATGCTGCCTGACCCACTGAGTTACTCGAGCATTTTTAGTCTGTGGTATAATGGAATGGAATACTTTATTGTCACATGTGACAAGGCACAGTGAAATTATTTGCTGCGTACCCAATGTATACAAATAGCAGCCACCCACAGCGCTGACAAAGTTTCAAAGCACGCCGGCTCCTCCTTTTGTGTTCCCTCCCCCTCCCCCCTCACAGTGGTTCCCCCACACTGGGTCCCCATTGTTCTCCCCCTCCCCCCTCACAGTGGTCCTCCACTCTCTCATCAACCGTCGACCGCGGGTCACCGCCGCCGCGAGGCTTCACTGCCGCTGAGGCCCCATCATCGTGAGGCTTCACCGCTGCTGCCGCTTCACCGCAGCTGAGGCCTCACCGCTGTCGATGCCCCACTTCACGCTTCCGTGGCGCCGATCCAGGCCCCACCCGTGGGCTCCGTCAGCCACGAGGCTCTGGCCGGGCCCTGACCTGGGCTTCTACGCGGCGATCCGGGAGGCATCGAGACAGCGGCGCCTCGATAAACACCTCCAGCAGCGTTCCCAGCCCACAGCCATGGCCAGTCGGGAAGCCTCTGACCCATTGGGAAGCCAGGTAAACCAGCATCTGTAATTATTTTTTATTACATTTGAAGTACAGTGTTCAGTTTTGGTCATCCTGCTATAAAAAGGATATCGGTAAGCTGGAAAGAGAAGATTTACAATGATGTTGCCAGGACTTGAGGGGCTGAGCTATAGGGAAATGTTGGGCAGGCTAGGACTTTGTTCCTTGGAGTGCTGGAGGCCGAGAGGTGATCTTATAATATGTGTAGGAAGGAACTGCAGATGCTGCTTTAAATCGAAGATAGACACACAAAGCTGGAGTAACTCAGCGGGACAGGCAGCATCTCTGGAGAGAAGGAATGGGTCAAGATCCTTCTTCAGATCTTATGATAGGTGAATAAAATCATGAGGGGGAATAGTTAGGATCAATGGGTAGTCTTTTACTCGGTGTAGGGGAATCAAAAACCAGAGGACATAAGGTTAAGTTGAGGGAGACAAGGTTTACACAAACACTGAGGGGTAACATTATCACCCAGAAGGTGGTGGATACATGAATGATCTGCCAGAGGAGGTAGTTGTGGCAGGTACTATAACAACATTTAAAAGGCACTTGGACAGGTACAGCCTTTATCAGTGCTAAATTGCAATGGAAACTGTGTCACTCTCCCCACCAACTCACACCCATTCACCAACCCACCTTGTTTACTAGTTTGCATTTTTAGTTTCCATCTGTTGCTTAATTTGCATCTGAAAGATTTCACCAAATATTATTTGTTTCCTTGACGTGAAAATACATTTGTCCTCGGTCTTTGTGCTTCCTGTTAAAAATACAGCAGAATTAACCCATGAAATACTTCGATTGCAATCTGTAAAGTCTGCTGGAGCAAGAGTGAATTATTTAAAAATTACTACGGAAGAACAGGCCGCTCAGCCCAACATCTCTGTGAAAGACTTTGGTGCGGGAAGGATAGAGAGAGAAGGATTGCAAGGGTTACTTGAAGCTAGAGAACTCAATGTTCATACCACTGTGCTGAAAGCTGCCCAAGCAAAATATGACATGCTCAGTGATGGAAATGGGTTTTAGGAACTAGGGGTACTCTAAGGTCCGTGAGGTTGTGGTTGGGAAGGAAGCGAGGGGGGGTGGGGTTTATTTGCGGTCATACACATGGAAGAGTGCAAGATTGCATAACTTGTTTATTGTGTATTTATAATATAGTTTATTGTGTATTATATGACATAGCTGCTCTCTCGCTCTCTTTCTCTCTCTCTCTCTCTCTCTCTCTCTCTCTCTCTCTCTCTCTCTCTCTCTTTTTACATTATAAAATGTTCCATCATGGTATATACTCTCCATTTTTTTCTGTCACCTCCACTTTCTGCATGCCGTTTCTTCAGCATACCTTCTGCCACTGAGAAGCCATGTCCTCACATGTTCTTCGGGGTTGAATTTTGACAGATGAGGTCCGACCAACTTAATAAATAGAGGAGTTGAGAGATGATCAGTTTGAAGTCTTGCAAGTTGTGGTGACATGCAGAGATTCGTGCCACTGAAGCTTCTTTCACATTTGCTGTTGATGCCAGAATTGTATTTACAGCCACTAGCAGCTGCTGAAAATCTGCAGAAACTACCTTCCCATTAGATTCCTTGAATTCTCTGATGGCTCTGATACAAAGCCAACCATTTAAGCCAAAATGTTCTGCCTTTTCTTCTACATCATTATACCCAAAGGTAAAAAGTGAATCTTCTGGAATATTGTTAATATCTAAATATTTTGACTTGTTTTCGGCTGGGTGGCTGTGTGAACTGTGAAGAGGATGTTCGCAGGTTGCGGGGTGACCTGGACAGGTTGAGTGAGTGGGCAGATGCGTGGCAGATGCAGTATAATATGGATAAATGTGAGGTTATCCACTTTGGTGGCAAAAGCAAGGGGGCAGATTATTATCTCAATGTGGTTTGGTTAGGTAAGGGGGAGGTACAGCGAGACCTGGCTGTGCAGCTTCATAATAAGAGGATTTCAGTATAGGAGTAGAGAGGTTCTTCTGCAGTTGTAGAGGGCTCTGGTAAGACCACATCTGGAATATTGTGTACAGTTTTGGTCTCCTAATTTGAGGAAGTACATCCTTGTGATTGAGGCAGTGCAGCGTAGGTTCATGAGATTGATCCCTAGGTTGGCGGGACTGTCATATGAGGAAAGATTGAAAAGACTAGGCTTGTATTCACTGGAGTTTAGAAGGATGATGGGGGATCTTATAGAAACATATCAAATTATAAAAGGACTGGACAAGCTAGATGCAGGAAAAACGTTCCCAATGTTGGGCAAATCCAGATCCAGGGGCCACAGTCTTAGAATAAAGGGGAGGCCATTTTAGAGTGAGGTGAGAAAAAACATTTTCACCCAGAGGGTTGTGAATTTGTGGAATTCCCTGCCACACAGTGCAGTGGAGGCCAAATCACTGGATGGATTTAAGAGAGAGTTATATAGACCTCTAGGGACTAGTGGAATCAAGGGATATGGGGAGAAAGCAGGCACGGTTATTGAATTGGGACGATCAGCCTTGATCACAATGAATGGCGGTGCTGGCTCGAAGGGCCGAATGGCCTCCTCCACCTATTTTCTATGTTTCTATGTTAATTAACTTTTTACATTTATCATTGGAGCTGTTATAGATTCAAGCAGCCTAGATTTCATATTATTGAGCAAACTCCTCAATAACTGTTGTCTATGTATAGTAGGTATTTTATCAGCTCTCAAATTTATACCATTAAATATCATCTAGCTTGTTGTTTTCTCCACTTGAGTATAATATTTTCCTGGATTCTCTATTTGACATTCAAGAACCTTGAAAGTTTGTGTAATTTCCTCATGTTCTTTACTAAGTGTACAATTTCGGTTCTGCAGTTCAAGTGACAGTTCAGACAACGCTAGCAAACTGTCTATCAACAAGCCCAAATTATTTACGAAAGCTGATGATTCTAATATTTTTTTCAGCCCCTCGTACTTTGCACTCTCTGCACTAGATCTTGAAGCATCACAGCTTGCTTTTCCAAAATGCTTCCAAATAGCTTTATAAGACTGCCACATTGCCTTTACAGTTCGGTAAGACGAAGCAACCCATCTCACACTAAAAACACGACCAATTTTCAACAGTTGACAGTGAAGAGCCTCAGCGCATGCAGTTAACTCATCCTGATTCTTAGGAGACCTATGATATAAGGAATACAATTTATCACAAAATATCTGAAAATGATTCAAACCTGCAACTTCACTTATAGCATCACCTCCACTGAGTTCAAGCCTGTGACCGGCACAGTGCCAAACAGTTGCATTAGGGAAATCATCAAGAAATCGTTTTGCAACTCCTGCATTTTGTCCTAACATTACTGATGCACCATCAGTTACAAGTGATATCACATTTTCTTTTAGGTACTGTATTGAAAAAACACCTCTTTGTAAGCACCTTAGAAGCCCATATATATAGATTTTGCATTTGCACCAAGTTTCATATGTTCTAAGTCAAAATGAATGATATAGGTTGGGAAGATTCAACAACTGCTGCTCTCAAGCACACTACTAGAAGTTTTCCCATTAATAGTAGTAGATTCATCAATCATAATAGACATTTTAGATTGTTTTTAAATTATATTTTCCACCACTGTCTTTCACATCTGGTTCCCTATGTGGTGACCTACGAGAGTGTAGAACGAACACTAAGTCGATGCCGTTCCTTTATTACAGTTCAATATCAGAAGACATATCTGTGTATGGCCTACCTTTGCGTACAATATTAAAAACAGTTCTAAAAACCTGGCCTGTTTTTGCTACGTCCTTTTTCAGTGACATATACACTACATTTTCGATGCTTTTTTTTCAGCTGTTTCATTGATTTTTTGGCATCTGATATGAGCTTCACTATTTTTGTGCTTAAAAATCTTTTTTCTTAAACTCATTAACTGTTTTGCCTTGTCATCACTCACTCCCACTATATTAACACTGCACCACTCACGAGACAAATGAGTTCCTTATGCTAGTTCAAGTCCAAGATGACCACACTTGCTACATACACTACATCCTAGTTTTCTTCTTTTAATAATTAGCCAGGGATATTCTTTCTTTTTGTTTAAGTACATTTCTCGTGTCCAACAGTCTGGAACATTTTTCAATATCTTTTGAAATGTCTTCACATGCAGCATCAGGCAAAACAGCTGCATTAGTTCCACTATATTTTCAAGTAATTTTGCCTCCTTTTCTGGCTGAATTGTTTTCATTATCATTTAATTCTTCATCGATCTGAAGACGCTGTCTTTTAAAGTATCTCAGTATGCTCATTTTCACAGGGGTACACACATCGCAAATTTATAGATATTTGATAGTGATATATAATAAAATTGATAGTGATATATAATAAAATATTTCCGCTTGCACTACTGTTTTGCTAAATAAAACCACCCACAATAAAATATTTACCACTCCCGATTTATGCAGGAAAAGATTATTGGTACTACTTATTTAATTTTCTCCCCAACCATTCTAATGTAACTGAAACAATTAATCTGAAAATGCAGATTCTTATTGGGGCCTGATAATAGAAAAAGTAATGCCCTTGGAGTCAGCGGCTGATTGCACGGGAGGAGGTCGATTTGTTGATTGGACGGGATTTTAAGGGAAACTTGACGGTGATTGGACGCAAACCCATTAGAGACAGTGGTTGATTGGCCGCCAAATAATCCGGCACAAAAAATTGACAAATAGGAAAACAAAAAAAATCGTAATTCCGATTTTAAATCTGATATAAGGTACATAGGGTGGGTTACGATTATTTCCAGACAACAGATTAAAAAATTCTAACCTCATTAAATCACTCAGGGTGTATTATGATATGTTCTACAGTATGACCTATGACCCCTGAACTTTATGACAGTCTATGGGAGATAAAAGCTGCTGCTAAGCCTGCTGACTGATCTGCTGATCCGCTGTACCTGACCCTGTGGTCCACACAGCCAGTCTCGCTGGTCCCCAGTACAATGCTCCCCGGCGACAGAGGGTAAGACCACTGCAGGGCTTCAGACCGCCTCAACGATGTCCAAATTGTAACTTTGGATGCCGTTCCGTGGGAACCTTACCGTCTCGCTACCTGACACGTGATGATTCAACGTCTGGTTCCCATCACCAGCACGATGATCTTATCCCGTCTGACCCTGACTCTTCTCAGAGCGAGCTGAGTGTGTTTTCCTTGCGAGGTGCAGCTGCTCTGATAACGGACCCGACCGCCCGAGTCATGGTGAATGGCATGGCCTTCTCTGCTAAGGTGGATATTGGGGCTGCTGCCAATGTTATGTCAACAAGCCTGTTCAGGAAGATAAGAAATAATGAGCCTGTTTCCACAGACAGTGCTGTTTTTCGTGCCTATGGGGGTGGCGTACTTGTTCCTGTGGGGAGGGCCACTCTCCACTGCAAGGTACTGAAGACAACTCGGCCCCTCTCTTTCTTCCTGCTAGACGGTAAATGTGACCCCCTGCTCGGCGTGGAGGCCGGGCCAGGACCTCGGATTGGTGAGCTTCCACAGTGATGTCCACCTGGTAGAGGCAGCCCTGAACCCGCTGGCTGAATTCCCGGACCGGTTTGACTCGAAGCTGAGGAAGTTGCCCTGCAGCTACAGGATTGCCCTCAATCCCGACATCACGCCGGTCGTCCGTCCCCCGCACCGTGTGTCCTTTGCCATGAGGGGCAAGGTCGAGTCTGCTCTTCACGAGATGGTGGCCACGGGCATCCTGAAGCCAGTAACGGACTCCACCCGGTGGGTTTCTACTATGGTTGTCGCTGCGAAGAAAGACAAGAGCGAAATACAGATCTGCATCAACCCTAAGGACTTGAACTTGGCCATCAGGCGCCCGCACTATCCCTCTTCTGACACCATGTAGAGAAGGTACACAGACACCTTAAAGTCTTCACTACTTTATTAAGCATACATTATATATAGCCCTGCCTGTACGTGGTCTGTCACGATCACTAGAGAGCGAGCTAGGGGCGTGTGGGTTACAATTATACTAACTGGTGGGGGAGTGGTTAGCATGGACATCGTTACTATCAATTAAAGGTGTATACACATATCATCTACAACTAGAAACTGAAAAGTAGGGGAATGCCATCGCCCTGTGACCCTCCCCCTGGACTGAGTCAAGGGAGGAGATATAGGGACAGGCGTTGCATCTTCTGCGGTTGCAGGGGAAGATACATGGGGAGGGGGTGGTTTGGGTGAGAAGAGATGAGTTAACCAGGGAGTAGCGGAGGGAATGGTCTCTGTGGAAGGTGGAAAGGGGTGGAGATGGGAATATGTGACTGGTGTAGTATCCCATTGGAGGTGGCAAAAATTTCAAAGGATTATGTGTTGTATGCGACGGCTGATGGGGTGAAAGGTAACGACTAGGGGGACTGTCTCTGTTGCGACTAGGGGGAGGGGGAGCAAGGGTGGAGCTGCAGGGTACCAAGGAGACACGAGTGGAGGCCTCATCTATAATGGAGGGGGAAACTCCCATTCCCTAAAGAATCTCAGATATCCTAGTATGGAGTACCTCATCTTAGGCACAGATTCAGAGTAGATGGAGGAATTGGGAGTTGGGGATAGCTTCTTTACAGGATAAAGGATGGGAAGAAGTGTAGTTGAGATAGTTAGGGGAGTCAGTGGGTTTGTAATAGACATCAGTCGATAGTCTATTTCCTGTGATGGAGATGATGAGATCAAGAAAGGGGAGGGAGGTGTCGGAGATGGTCCATGTGAACTTGAGTGCAGCATGGAAATTGGTGGTGAAGTTGATGAGGTCCATGAGTTCTACACGGGTGCAGGAGGTAGCACTGATTTAGTTGTCAATATAACAGATACAGAGTTTGGGGATAGCGCACGTGTACGCCTGGAACAGGAATTGTTCAATGTACCCTACAAAGAGGAAGGCATAACTGGGGCCCATGCGGGGTGGCCCTAGCTACACCTTGGACTTAGTGGAAGTGGGAGGAGTCGAAGGAGAACTTGTTAAGGGTGAGGACCATCTCCGATAGGTGGAGTAGAATGTTAGTAGAGGGAAATTGGATGGTCGAGGAAGAAAAAGAGGGCTTTAAGGCCTTCGTGTGGGGGATGGACGTGTAGAATGACTGAATGTCTATAGTAAAGATGAGGGAGTGGTCTGCTCCGGCGACCCATTGTTTCAGCCTGCACCTGTCCCACTGAAATTATTTTCACGTAGCTCGACTCCATCCTATCCCCTTGGTCCAATCTCTCACGACCTATGCCCAAGATATCTCACATGCCCTTAATCTCTTTAATGACTTCTGCTTTCCGAGCCCCAACTGCCTCATCTTTACTATGGACGTTCATTCATTCTACACCTCCATCCCCCACTAGGAAAGCCTTAAAGCCCTCCGTTTCATCCTTGACCACAGAAGCATCCAATTTCCCTCCACTGACAATCTACTCCGCCTAGCATATCACCGTCTATATCTCTTGTTTCTCTTATCCCAAACTAATCTGAAGAAGGGACTTGACCTGAAACGTCACTCATTCCTTCTCTCCAAAGATGCTGCCTGTCCCGCTGTGTTGCTCCAGCTTTTGTGTATGTCTTTGGAGTTTAATGCAGATTGGTGTGAGTTGTTGCACTTTGGGTAGTCAAAGTAGGGCAGAACCACAGTGATTGGTAGGGCCATGGGGAGTGTTGTAGAGCACAGGGATCTTGGATAGCTGCCTAAATATAGTTCCCTATAAGTGGCATCATAGGTAGATCGGGTGGTCAAAAAGGTTTTTGGTTCAGTTATCTTCATCAGTCAGGAAACTGAAGGTTACAGTTGTACATTGGTGAGGCTGCACTTGTAATATTGTCTCATTTCCTCCAGAGATGCTGCCTGACCCACTGAGTTACTCGAGCAATTTTAGTCTGTGGTATAATGGAATGGAATACGTTATTGTCACATGTGACAAGGCACAGTGAAATTCTTTGCTGCGTACCCAATGTATACAAATAGCAGCCACCCACAGCACTGACAAAGTTACAAAGCACGCCGGCTCCTCCTTTTGTTCTTCCCTCTCCCCCCCTCCACAGTGGTTCCCCCACACTGGGTCCCCATTGTTCTCCCCCTCCCCCCTCACAGTGGTCCTCCACGCTCTCATCAACTGTTGACAGCGGGTCATCGTCGCCGTTAGGCTTCACTGCCGCTGAGGCCCCATTGTCGCGAGGCTTCACCGCTGCTGCCGCTTCACCGCCGCTGAGGCCTCACCGCTGTCGATGCCCCACTTCACGCTTCCGTGGCGCCGATCCAGGCCCCACCCGTGGGCTCCGTCAGCCGCGAGGCTCCGGCCGGGCCCCGACCTGGGCTTCTACACGGCGATCCGGGAGGCATCGAGACGGCGGCGCCTCGATAAACGCCTCCAGCAGCGTTCCCAGCCCACAGCCATGGCCAATCGGGAAGCCTCTGGCCCATCGGGAAGCCTCTGACCCATTGGGAAGCCAGGTAAACCAGCATCTGTAGTTACTTTTTATTACATTTGAAGTACTGTGTTCAGTTTTGGTCACCGTGCTATACAAAGGATATGGTAAGCTGGAACGAGAGGATTTACAATGATGTTGCCAGGACTTGAGGGGCTGAGCTATAGGGAAAGGTTGGGCAGGCTAGGACTTTATTCCTTGGATTGCAGGTGGCTGAGAGGTAATCTTATAATATGTGCAGGAAGGAACTGCAGATGCTGGTTTAAATCGAAGATAGACACACAAAGCTGGAGTAACTCAGCGGGACAGGCAGCATCTCTGGAGAGAAGGAATGGGTCAAGATCCTTCATCAGATCTTATGACAGGTGAATAAAAGCATGAGTGGAATAGTTAGGATCAATGGGTAGTCTTTTACTCAGCGTAGGAAAATCAAAAACCAGAGGACATAAGGTTAAGTTGAGAGAGACAAGGTTTTACACAAACCCTGAGGGGTAACATTTTCACCCAGAAGGTGGTGGATACATGATTGATCTGCCTGAGGAGGTAGTTGTGGCAGGTACTATAACAACATTTAAAAGGCACTTGGACAGGTACAGCCTTTATCAGTGCTATATGACCCCATGACTTGAACACTAAATTGCAATGGAAACTGTGTCGCTCTCCCCACCAACTCGCACCCATACACCAAGCCCTTCTTGTTTACTAGTTTGCATTTTTAGTTTCCATCTGTTGCTTAATTTGCATCTGAAAGATTTCACCAAATATTATTTGTTTCCTTGACGTGAAAATACCTTTGTTCTCAGTCTTTGTGCTTCCTGTTAAAAATACAGCAGAATTCACCCATGAAATACTTCGATTGCAATCTGTAAAGTCTGCTGGAGCAAGAGTGAATTATTAAAAAATTACTACGGAAGAACAGGCCGTTCAGCCGAACATCTCTGTGAAAGACTTTGGTGCGGGAAGGATGGAGAGAGAAGGATTGGCAGGGTTACTTGAAGCTAGAGAAATCAATGTTCATATCACTGTGCTGTAAGCTGTCCAAGCGAAATATGACATGCTCAGTGATGGAAATGTGTTTTAGGAACTAGGGGTACTCTAAGGTCGGTGAGGCTGAGGTTGGGAAGGATGCGAGGGGGGGTGGGGTTTATTTGCGGTCATACCCATGGAAGAGTGCAAGAATGCATAACTTGTTTATTGTGTATTTATAATATAGTTTATTGTGTATTATATGATGTAGCCTCTCTCTCTCTCTTGCCGTTTCTTCAGCACATCTGCCAATGAGAAGTCATGTCCTGACATATAACATTCTTCGGGGGTGAATTTGACAGATGAGGTCCGACCAACTTAATAAATAGAGGATTTGAGAGATGATCAGTTTGAAGTCTTGCAAGTTGTGGTGACATGCAGAGATTCGTGCCACTGAAGCTTCTTTCACATTTGCTGTTGATACCAGAATTGTATTTACAGCCAGTAGCAGCTGCTGAAAATCTGCAGAAACTGATTCCTTGAATTCTCTGATGGCTCTGATACAAAGCCAACCATTTAAGCCAAAATGTTCTGCCATTTCTTCTACATCATTATCCCCAAAGGTAAAAAGTGAATCTTCTGGAATATTGTTAATATCTAAATAGTTTGACTTGTTTTCGGCCGGGTGGCAGTGTGAACTGTGAAGAGGATGTTGGGAGGTTGCGGGGTGACCTGGACAGGTTGAGTGAGTGGGCAGATGCGTGGCAGATGCAGTATAATATGGATAACTGTGAGGTTATCCACTTTGGTGACAAAACAAGGGGGCAGATTATTATCTCAATGCGGTTCGGTTAGGTAAGGGGGAGGTACAGCGAGACTTGGGTGTGCAGGTACAGCAGGCAGTGAAGAATGCTAATGGAATGTTGGCCTTCATAACAAGAAGATTTCAGTATAGTAGAGAGGTTCTTCTGCAGTTATATAGGGCTCTGGTAAGACCACATCTGGAGTATTGTGTAGAGCTTTGGTCTCCTAATTTGAGGAGATACATCCTTGTGATTGAGGCAGTGCAGTGTAGGTTCATGAGATTGATCCCTAGGTTGGCGGGACTGTCATATGAGGAAAGATTTAAAAGACTAGGCTTGTTTTCACTGGAGTTTAGAAGGATGACAGGGGATCTTATAGAAACATATAAGATTATAAAAGGACTGGACAAGCTAGATGCAGGAAAATTGTTCCCAATGTTGGGCAAGCCCTGAACCAGGGACCACAGTCTGAGAATAAAGGGGAGGCCATTTAAGACTGAGGTGAGAAAAAACATTTTCACCCAGAGAGTTGTGAATTTGTGGAATTCCCTGCCACAGAGTGCAGTGGAGGCCAAATCACTGGATGGATTTAAGAGAGAGTTAGATAGACCTCTGGGAGCTAATGGAATCAAGGGATATGGGGAGAAGGCAGGCACGGTTATTGAATAGGGACAATCAGCCATGATCACAATGAATGGCGGTGCTGGCTTGAAGGGCCGAATGGCCTCCTCCACCTATTTTCTGTGTTTCTATGTTAATTAATTTTTTACATTTATCATTGGAAGCTGTTATAGATTCAAGCAGCCTGGATTTCATATTATCGACCAAACTCCTCAAAAACTGTTGTCTATGTATAGTAGGTATTTTACCAGCTCTCAAATTTATTGCATTAAATATCATCTGGCTTGTTGTTTTCTCTACATGAGTATAATATTTTCCTGGCTTCTCTATTTGACATTCAAGAACCTTGATAGTTTGTTTAATTTCCTCATGTGCTTTACTAAGTGTACAATTTCGGTTCTGCAGTTCAAGTGACAGTTCAGACTACTCTCACAACTCTAGAAGATTCAACAACTGCTGCTCTCAAGCACACTACTAGAACAGTTTTGCCATCAATAGTAGTAGATTCATCAATCATAATAGACATTTTCGATTGTTTTTAAATTATATTTTCCACCACTGTCTTTCGCATCTGGTTCCCTATGTGGTGAGAAACATCTGCACATGACCTACGAGAGTGTAGAACATACACCAAGTCGATGCCGTTCCTTTATTGCAGTTCACTATCAAAAGACATATCTGTGTATGGCCTACCTTTGTGTACAATATTAAAAACTGTTCTAAAAACTTGACCTGTTTTTGCTTCGTCCTTTTTCAGTGACATATACACTACATTTTCAATTGCTTTTTTTCAGCTGTTTCATTGATTTTTTGGCATCTGATATGAGCTTCACTATCTTTGTGCTTAAAAATCTTTTTTCTTAAACTCATTATCTGTTTTGCTTTGTCATCCCTCACTCCCACTACATTAACACTGCACCACTCACGAGACAAATTAGTTCCTTATGCTAGTTCAAGTCCAAGATGACCACACTTGCTACATACACTACATCCTAGTTTTCTTTTTTAACAATTAGCCAGGGATATTCTTTCTCTTTGTTTAAGTACATTTCTTGTGTCCAACAGTCTGGAAGATCACATTTTTCAATATCTTTTAAAATGTCTTCACATGCAGCATCAGGCGAAGTAGCTGCATTAGTTCCATTACATTTTCAAGTAATTTTGCCTTCTTTTCTGGCTGAATGTTTTCATTATCATTTATTTCTTTATCGATCTGAAGACGCTGTCTTTTAAAGTATCTCAGTATGCTCATTTTCACAGGGGTACACAAATCTGAAATTCATAGATATTTGACAGTGATTTGTTAGTGATATATAATAAAATATTTCCGCTTGCACTACTGTTTTGCTAAATAAAACCACCCAAAATAAAATATTCACCACTCCCGATTTAGGCTGGAAAAAACTATTGGTACTACTTATTTAATTTTCTCCCCATCCATTCTAATGTAACTGAAACAATTAAGCTGAAAATGCAGTTTCTTATTGGGGCCTAATAATAGAAAAAGTAATGCCCTTGGAGACAGCGGCTGATTGGACGGGAGGAGGTGGATTTGTTGATTGGTCGGGAATTTTAAGGGAAGCTCGACGGTGATTGGATGCAACCCCATTAGAGACAAAATGTTAAATGGTTAGCTAGACATAGATCACAAGACCTACACCAACCCCAAACCAATTAGGAGCAGACGAGGGCATTCAATCCAATTTGTGGTCCCAGCCACAAAGACAGATGTTTACAGCAATTCGTTCTTCACACGCACTATTAAAGCATGGTATAATCTCCACCAAACCACGGTTGCCCAGCCAGATGCAACTAAATTTAAAGTGGCACTTTCTTCCCAATAACCCTCTCTGGCTTAACCCCTCCCTTCACCACCAGTTTAAATTCCAGTTGGAATATTTTGGAGGACCAAGTAACCAAGAACCAAGAACCAAGAACCAAGAAAAGACAGTAGTTGATAGGCCTCCAAATAATCGGGCACAAAAAAGTCACAAATAGGAAAACAAAAAAATCTTAATTCCAATTTAAATCTGACATAAAGTACATAGGGTGGGTTTTGATTAATTCTAGACAACAGATTAAAAAAATCTAACCCCATTAAATCACTCAGGGTGTATTATGATATGTTCTACAGTATGAAATATACAGCAAAACTGGCACTTCCTGAGTGGTCTATCGTGTTGCTTCTTCAGCAGACCACGGATTTATTTTAAGAGCAAAACATAAAGTGCTGGAGAACTCAGCATGTCAGGCTGGATCTATGGAGGGTCCGAAGAAGGGTCTCGACCCAAAACGTCATCTATTCCTTCTCTCCAGAGATGCTGCCTGACCCGCTGAGTTACTCCAGCGAAAGACAGAGACACAGTGGGAGAGGGAGGGTAGGAGAGAGCGAAAGACAGAGAGACATAGTGAGAGAGGGAGACAGGGAGGGAAGGAGAGAGCAATAGACAGAGAGACACAGGGAGAGAGGGAGGGAAGGAGAGAGCGAACGACAGAGAGACACAGCGAGAGGGAGAGGGAGGGAAGGAGAGAGCGAAAGACAGGGAGACACAGCGAAAGAGGGGGTGAAGGAGAGAGTGAAACACAGAGGGACACAGCGAGAGAGGGGGAGAGAATGAGGGAGAGAGGGAGAAGGCAAGGGCGAGAGGGAGAGAGAGTGAGAGAATAATAATATAACGTGGAATAATAAAATAATGTGACTACCTGCACACCAGAAGATGCCCATGCTCGTGGTCCGGAATGATGACAATGAGTTTATTAAATTCCCCCCATGAATGTTATTCAAAGGAACGTGGTGTCATTAATACATGGTCAAAACACAATGACATTTACTGAGGAATGTGGATCGATGTATTTATGACACATTGTATAACCACATGTTAACTACTGGTTATTAACAAGTGCTAACAGTAGTAGTTAACAAATCGTTTTTGACCTACGCAGCGTGACTCGTTGTAACGATTATCAATGGTCATTTAAAAAAAAAAACGTATTTCACAACTCTGACTCCCTTCTTGTATAGAAATTAGACATAAACTAGAAACGTAAAGTTGGGGAATGCCGTCCCCCTGCGTACCTCCCCCCCCCCCCCATTTCCACCACTGGACATGCTGTTCCTCGAAGTTGTATTTAGCCTCACTCTAGCAACGGAGGAGACCTCGGACAGAAAGGTCATTGTGGGAATGGGAAGGGGAATTGAAATGTTTAGCAACCGGAAGTTCAGGTAGGTTCAGTGAAATGATCACCCATTCTACATTTGGTCTCGTTGATGTATAAGAGTCCACATCTTGAACAATGGATACAGTAGATGAGGTTGGAGGAAGTGCAAGTGAACCTCTGCGTAACTTGAAGGGACGTTGGGGTCCCTGGACAGAGTCAAGGGAGGAGATATAGGGACAAGTGTTGCATCTTCTGCGGTTGCAGGTGAAGGTACATGGGGAGGGGGTGGTTTGGGTGAGAAGAGATGAGTTAACCAGGGAGTTGCGGAGGGAATTGTCTCTGCGGAAGGTGGAAAGGGGTGGAGATGGGAATATGTGACTGGTGTAGGATCCCATTGGAGGTGGCAAAAATGTCAAAGGATTATGTGTTGTAGGCGACGGCTGATGGGGTGAAAGGTAACGACTAGGGGGACTCTGTCCCTGTTGCGACTAGTGGGAGGGCGAGCAAGGGCAGAGCTGCAGGTTACCAAGGAGACACGAGTGGAGGCCTCACCTATTATAGAGGGGGGAACTCACATTCCCTAAAGAACGAGGGCATCTCAGATATCCTAGTATGGAGTACCTCACCTTGGGCGCAGATGCAGAGTAGATGGAGGAATTGAGAGTAGGGGATAGTGTCTTTACAGGAAAAAGGGTGGGAAGAAGTGTAGTTGAGATAGTTGTAGGAGTCAGTGCGTTTGTAATAGGCATCAGTTGATAGTCTATTTCCTGGGATGGAGATGATGAGATCAAGAAAGGGGGGGAGGTGTCGGAGATGGTCCAAGTGAATTTGAGTGCAGGATGGAAATTGGTGGTGAAGTTGATGAAGTCCATGAGTTCTGCATGGGTGCAGGAGGTAGCACTGATGCAGTCGTCAATATAACAGAGACAGAGTTCGGGCGATAGCGCCCGTGTATGCCCGGAACAGGGATTGTTCAATGTACCCTACAAAGAGGAAGGCATAACTGGGGCCCATGCGGGGTGGCCCTAGCTACACCTTGGATTTTGTGGAAGTGGGAGGAGTCAAGGGAGAAGTTGTTAAGGGCGAGGACCAGCTCCGATATGTGGAGTAGAATGTTAGTAGAGGGAAATTGGATGGTCGAGGGCTTTAAGGCCTTCCTGTGGGGAATGGACATGTAGAATGACTGAATGTCTATAGTAAAGACTGAATGATCCATTGTTTCAGCCTGCACCTGTCCCAATGAAATTATTTTCACGTACCTCGACTCTATCCTATCCCCTTGGTCCAATTTCTCACGACCTATGTCCAAGATACCTTACATGCCCTTCATCTCTTTAATGACTTCCTCTTTCCGAGCCCCGACTGCCTCATCTTTACTATGGACGTTCATTCATTCTACACCTCCATCCCCCACCAGGAAGGCCTTAAAGCCCTCCGTTTCTTCCTTGACCGCAGAAGCATCCAATTTCCCTAGACTGACAATCTACTCCGCCTAGCGTATCATTGTATATATATCTTGTTTCTTTTATCCCAAACTAATCTGAAGATGGGTCTCGGCACGAAACGTCACCCATATCTTCTCCAGAGATGCTGCCTGTCCCGCTGTGTTGCTCCAGCTTTTGTGTCTGTCTTTGGAGTTTAATGCAGATTGGTGTGAGTTGTTGCACTTTGGGTAGTCAAAGTAGGGCAGAACTGCAGTGATTGGTAGGGCCATGGGGAGTGTTGTAGAGCACAGGGATCTTGGATAGCTGCCCAAATATAGTTCCCTATAAGTGGCATCATAGGTAGATCGGGTGGTCAAAAAAGGTTTTTGGTTCAGTTATCTTCATCAGTCAAGGAAACTGAAGGTTACAGTTGTACATTGGTGAGGCTGCACTTGTAATATTATATCATTTTCTCCAGAGATGCTGCCTGACCCACTGAGTTACTCCAGCATTTTTAGTCTGTGGTATAATGGAATGGAATACGTTATTGTCACATGTGACAAGGCACAGTGAAATTCTTTGCTGCGTACCCAATGTATACAAATAGCAGCCACCCACAGCACTGACAAAGTTATAAAGCACGCCGGCTCCTCCTTTTGTTCTTCCCTCTCCCCCCCTCCACAGTGGTTCCCCCACACTGGGTCCCCATTGTTTCTCCCCCTCACAGTGGTTCTCTCCACGCTCTCATCAACCGTCGCCCGCGGGTCACCGCCGCCGCGAGGCTTCACTGCCGCTGAGGCCCCATCATCGCGAGGCTTCACCACTGCTGCCGCTTCACCGCCGCTGAGGCCTCACCGCTGTCGATGCCCCACTTCACGCTTCTGTGGCGTCGACCCAGGACCCAGCCGTGGGCTCTGTCAGCCGCGAGGCTCCGGCCGGGCCACGACCTGGGCTTCTACGCGGCGATCCGGGAGGCATCGAGACAGCAGCGCCTCGATAAACGCCTCCAGCCCAGCCCACAGCCATGGCCAATCGGGAAGCCTCTGGCCCGTCGGGAAGCCAGGTAAACCAGCATCTGTAGTTACTTTTTATTACATTTGAAGTACTGTGTTCAATTTTGGTCACCCTGCTATAAAAGGTATACCGGTAAGCTGGAACGAGAAAAATTACAATGATGTTGCCAGGACTTGAGGGGCTGAGCTACAGGGAAATGTTGGGCAGGCTAGGACTTTATTCCTTGGAGTGCAGGTGGCTGAGAGGTGATCTTATAATATGTGTAGGAAGGAACTGCAGATGCTGGTTTGAATCGAAGATAGACACACAAAGCTGGAGTAACTCAGCGGGACAGGCAGCATCTCTGGAGAGAAGGAATGGGTCAAGATCCTTCATCAGATCTTATGATAGGTGTATAAAAGCATGAGGGGAATAGTTAGGATCAATGTGTAGTCTATTACTCAGTATAGGGGAATCAAAAAAGCAGAGGACATAAGGTTAAGTTGAGAGAGACAAGGTTTTACACAAACCCCGAGGGGTAACATTTTCACCCAGAGGTTGGTGGATACATGAATGATCTGCCAGAGCAGGTAGTTGTGGCAGGTACTATAACAACATTTAAAAGGCACTTGGACAGGTACAGGCCTTTATCGGTGCTATATGACCCCATGACTTGAACACTAAATTGGAATGGAAAACTGTGTCGCTCTCCCCACCAACTCGCACCCATTCACCAAGCCCTCCTTGTTTACTAGTTTGCATTTCTAGTTTCCATCGGTTGCTTAATTTGCATCTGAAACATTTCACCAAATTATTATTTGTTTCCTTGACGTGAAAAGACCTTTGTTCTCAGTCTTTGTGCTTCCTGTTTAAAAATTACAACAGAATTAACCATGAAATACTTCGATTGCAATCTATAAAGTCTGCAGGAGCAAGTGTGAATTATTTAAAAATTACTACGGAAGAACAGGCCATTCAGTCCAACGTCTCAGTGACAGACTTCATCCTCCACTCCAGCATCATCCAACGTGGCAGCGTTGAGCTGTGTGGTGGAATGAGAGCTGGAAATGGAAACACCGCATCATTGCTGTTGGACTCAAACATGTCACGTTGGACACTGGATTCTGAGCTCTGGAATTATAACAAGCAGACAGTAAATGGGGCATTAGCTGCTGTACGCATAAATACAGCATGCCACCAGTCTCTGTGGCCCATGTTCCTTTCACTCACGCCTGGCATTTATCCCTCTACACCTTTCCTATCCACGTACCTGTACAAACGACATTTAACTGTGGTAATTGTACTCCACATTTACCACTTCCTCTGGTTGTTTGTTCCATGAATCTAGTACACTCTGTGTATGAAAGGTCCCATTTAACTCTTTCCCTGCTCACGTTGGAACATAGAACATTACAGCACAGAAACAGTCCCATAATCCGCAATATCTGCATCAAATATGATGCCAAGTCAAACTAATCTCATCTGCCTGCACGTTGTCCATATCCCACCGTTCCCTGCATATCCCTGTGCCTATCTAAAACACTCTTAACACAACACCACTAGCGCTTCTAACTCCCACCACCAATCCTGGGGAAAACATTACAGACACCCACCCCTCTGTGTAAAATCTAGTCCCACACCTCATTTAAACTTTAAACCCCTCTCACCTTAAAGCTATGCCCCCCAAGTCTTTGACATTGCCATCCTGGGAAAAAGATTCCGAACGTCTACCCTATCAATGCCAATTTTATATACTTCTATCAGTTCTCCCCTCAACCTCCAGTATTCCAAAGAAAACAATCCCAATCAGTCCAACCTATCCTTGTTATTAATACCACCTTAGTTCAGGCAGACTTTGAACAATTAGATTCCTCCACCCTGTTAAAATAAATGTGATCACAAATCTTATCTATGCCCCTCATGATTTAATAAACCTCTGCATGGTCACTCCTTAGCCTCCAAGAAAAAAACAACCCTGACCTATATATCTCCCTGTCCTTATATCTCAGACCTTCCTGTCCCAGCAACATCCTTGTGAAACTTCTGTAGCCTCTCTAACTTAGTCACATCCGTCCTGTAGCATCTACGCACCATGCGGTCTCACCAATGCTCTATACAGATGTAACATGATGTCCCAACACTTGTACAAGTGTGGACTCCAGCACTTTGTCCACCCGAGTCATCATATTCAGGGAAGTATGTATTTTTGTACCCCCAAGCTCTCTCTATTCTACAACACACTGTAAATGACCGGACCTTGGAGAGTAGGTCTTGCCCTGGTTTAACTTCACTAAAGGCAATTCTCCCACCAGTCGGTGTAAACTTTCAGCTTCCATTCCTTTGTCCACTTTCCCAGTGATATAGATCTTGTTGTAACCTTCAATAAACATCTTCACTGTCCATCACAACAACAATTTCCGTATCATCCACAAGCTGATGCCACCTACGTTGTCATCCAAATTGTCAATTTATAAGACAAATAGGTGACCCAACAACCAGTCCTGTAGCACACCACTGGTCCACTGGATTCCAATCTGAAAACACAAACCCCCACTCCAACCTCTGACTCTCGACACCAAGCCAATGTTATATCCACCTGGCCAGCTCAACCTGGATCCCATGTGATCTCACCTTCCTGATCTATCTACCATACGGAACCAAGACAAAGGCCTTGTTAAAGTCCATGAAAACGTCTGCTTCCCTGACTGCGTTATCGTCTTGGTCGTCTCTACTTTTAGACTTTAGATTTACAGATACAGTGTGGAAACTGGCCCTTCGGCTCATCGAGTCCGTGCCGACCAGCGATCACTCTCGCACTTTGGAGGGTGGGAAGAAACAAGAGACCAAGAAAAACCAATGTGGTCCCAGAGAGTTTGGGCACTAATCTCCTATGTACAGAAAGTATGTACAGTCAGGATCGATGGCGGGTCTCTGGCGCTGTAAGGCAGCAGCTCCACCGCTACTTCACTGTGCCATCCCAGCACTTCAAGAAGCTTATTACAAAATGGGAGACACAATTTACTATGTTGACTATCCTTCATCAGTCTATCCCTTTACGCAAGTCGCAAGCGTAGTTATGGGCACGCATGGGGCCCCAGTTAGCCTGGCCTCTTTGTAGGACTACGGTGAACAAATCCCTGTACAGGCGTTCACTGGCCGTATCTCAAAATCTATCTCTGTTACATTGATGACTGCATCGGTGCAAGGGGATACCTCCTGCATCTTTGCAGAATTCATGGACCATCAACTTTCACCACCAATTTTCATCTGCACTCAAATTTATTTGGACCATCTGTGACACCTCCCTCCTCTTTCTTGATCTCACAGTCTCCATCTTAGAAAAATGGACTATTGACAATCCGAATGACTCCACAACTATCTCGACTACACGTCTTCCCACCCTGCTCTGCAAAGACTCTATCCCTCCTAGAAATATCTCCATCTACACCGGAAAAACTGCGTCAAAATGAGGTATTCTATTCTAGGATATGCGAGATATCCTCATTTTTAGAGAACGGTGGTCTACCCCTCTCCTATCGTAGATGAGGCCCACACTCATGTCTCTCGGCACCCCACAGCTCCTCCTGCCCCTAATTGCAACCAGAGACGGAGGCCCCCATATCTTTACCTTCACACCCATCAGCCGTCACGTTACAACCCATAATCTCCAAAATTTCTTATGCCACTCAATGGGATCCACTACTATCCAATTTTCCCTTATCCACCCCTTTCCGCCTTCCGCGGACACTGTTCCCTCCGCAACTCCCTGCTTAACTCTTCCCTTCCGACCAAAACCACCCCATCCCCAAGTACGGTCTCCTGCAACCGCAGAAACATAGAGTCTTATACAACTGCAGAAGAACCTCTTTACTCCATCTACTGTAATCCTCTTGTTATGAAGGCCAACATTCCATTAGCCTTCTTCATTGCCTGCTGTACCTGTAAGCCAACTTTCAGTGACTGGTGTACAAGGCCCAGGTCTCGCTGCACCTCCCCCTTACCTAACCTAACCCCATTGAGTAATAATCTGCCCCGTTGGTGTTTTTCCGTCCCAAAGTGGGATAACCTCACATTTATCTACATTATACTGCATCTGCCATGCATCTGCCCACTCACTCAACCTGTCCAGGTCACCCTGCAACCTCCTAACATCCTCTTCACAGTTCACACTGCCACCCAGCTTTGTGTTATCCGCAAATCTGCTAGTGTTGCTCCAAATTCCCTCTTCCAAATCATTAATATATATGGTAAACAGTTGCGGCCCCAACATCGAGCCTTGGGGCACTCCACTCGCCACTGCCTGCCATTCTGAAAAGGACCCGTTCACTCCTACTCTTTGCTTCCAGTCTGCCAACCAATTTTCTATCCAAATGCCCCATTATTATCTATTTAATAATTGACTCCAGCATCTTTCCCACCACCGAAGTCAGGCTAACTGGTCTGTAATTCCCCGTTTTCTATCCCGCTCCTTTCTTGAAAAGTGGGATAACATTTGCGATCCTCCAATCCACAGGAACTGATCCTGAATCTATTGAGTATTGGAAAATGATCACCAATGCGTCCACTATTTTCAGAGCCACCTCCCTGAGGACCCTGGGATGCAGACCATCAGGCCACGGGAATTTATCATCCTTCTGTCCTATTAGCTACCAATACTATTCTCGCCTAATGAAAATTTATTTCAGTTCCTCTACCCCCTTAGATCCTCTGTCCTCCAGTATATCTGAGAGATTGTTTGTGTCTTCCTTAGTGAAGACAGATCCGAAGTACCTATTCAACTCTTCTGCCATTTCCTCATTGCCCATAACAATTTCACCCATCTCTACCTTCAAGGGCCCAACATTTGACTTTGCTACTCTTTTCCCCTTAAACATATCTAAAGAAGCTTTTACTGTCCTTTTTATTCCTGGCCAGACTGCCCGTCGTACTTCATCTTTTCAGCCAGTCGTATTGCCCGTTTTGTTTCCTTCTGTTGTCCTTGAAAGTTTCCCAATTCTCTGGCTTCCGGCTCTCTTTGCTAGTGTTTATACATCTTTTCTTTTAGTTTTATTCTATCCCTAACTTCTCTTGTCAGCCACCGGTTGCCTCCTACTCTCCTTAGAATCATTCTTCCTTTTTGGAATAAAATGATCCTGCGTCTTAATAGATTATGCCCAGAAATTCCTGCCATTGCTGTTCCACTGTCATTCCTGCTAGGATCCCTTTCCAGTCTACCTAGGCCAGCTCCTCTCTCATGCCTTCATAGTCCCCTTTATTCAACTGCATCACTGACACTTCCGATTTAACCTTCTCCTTATAACCATATAACAATTACAGCACGGAGACAGGCCCTCTCGGCCCTTCCAGTCCGTGCCGACCATTTGTTTTCTCCTAGTCCCATCTACCTGCACTCAGACCATACCCCTCCATTCCCTTCACGTCCATATACCTATCCACTTTACTTTTAAATGTTAAAATCGATCCTGCCTCCACCACTTCTGCTGGAAGCTGATTCCACACAGGCCACCCCCCCCACCTCTGAGTAAAGAAGTACCCCTCACATTACCCCTAAACTTCTGTCCCTTAATTCTCATGTCATGCCCTCTTGTTTGAATCTTCCCTACCCTCAATGGGAAAAAGCTTATCCACGTCAACTCTGTCTATCCCTTTCATCATTTTAAAGACCTCAATCAAGTCACCCCTTAACCTTCTGCGCTCCAAAGAATAAAGACCTAACTTGTTCGACCTTTCTCTATAACATAGTTGCTGGAACCCTGGCAACATTCTAGTAAATCTCCTCTGTACTCTCTCTATTTTGTTGACATCCTTCTATAACTAGGCGACCAAAATTGTTACACCATACTCCAGAATTGGTACTTCTTACCAATGCCTTGTACAATTTTAACATTACTTCCCTACTCCTATATTCAATGCTCTGATTTATAAAGGCCAGCACACCAAAGGCTTTCTTTACCACCCTATCTACATGTGATTCCACCTTCAGGGAACTATGCACAGTTATTCCTAGATCCCTCTGTTCCACAGCATTCCTCAATTCCCTACCATTTACCATCCACAACACGACCTATCTTAGTATCATCTGCATACTTACTTATCCAATTTTCCACCCCAGATCATTGATGTACATGACAAACAACAGTGGACCCAACACAGATCCCTGAGGCCCCATGGTCACCGGCTTCCAACCTGACAAACAGCCATCCACCATTACTCTCTGACATCTCCCATTCAGCCACTGTTGAATCCATCTTGCTACTCCGCCATTAACACCCAAAGATTGAACCTTCTGAACCAACCTTCCATGGGGAACCTTGTCAAAGGCCTTACTGAAATCCATATAGACAACATCCACTGCTTTACCCTCATCAATTTCCCTAGTTACCGCTTCAAAAAATTCAAGAAGGTTTGTCAAACATGACCTTCCAGGCACAAATCCATGTTGACTGTTCCTGATCAGACCCTGTTTATCCAGATGCTATATATATTATCTCTAAGTATCCTTTCCATTAATTTGCCCACCACTGACGTCAAACTAATAGGTTTGCAGATTAAAACTAATCATATTATGATCACTATTCCAAACAGTTCCCTTACCTCGAGTTCTCTTATCATATCTGGTTCATTGGACAACACAAAATCCAGAATAGCCTTTTCTCTGGTCGGCTCCATTACAAGCTGCTCTAAGAATCCATCTCGGAGGCACTCTACAAACTCTTTCTTGGGGCCCTGAACCAACCTGATTTTCCCAGTCTACCTACACATTGAAATCCCCCATCACCACAGTGGCATTACCTTTGTTACATGCCAGTTTTAACTCCTGCTACAACTTACACCCTACATCCGGGCTACTATTTGGGGGTCCGTAGATAACACCAATTAGTGTCTTCTTGCCTTTACAATTCCTCAACTCAATCCACAGTGACTCTACCTCATCAGTCCCTATGTCTTCCCTCGCAAGGGACTGAATTCCATCCCTCACCAGCAGAGCTAGCTGCCCTCCTCTGCCCACCTGCCTGTCCTTTCTACAGGGTGTATATCCCTGAATATTAAGTTCCCAGGCCCGATCCTTCTGCAGCCACGTCTAAGTAATCCCCACAATGTCATATTTACCAACATTTAACTGAGCCTCAAGTTCATCGACTTTACTTCTTACACTTCTCGCATTCATATACAATACTTTTAATTCCTTACGCATCTCACCTTTCACATCGATCCTTATTACACTTGGCCATACTCTCCTATCCCTTTGTGAGCTTCTTTTCCCGTTAATTCTGGGGTAATTAATCATCCCTTTACTCTCCCTTTAACTCCATCCTCGACTGTCCCATTTGACACCCCACCCCCCTTATTCAGTTTAAAACCACCCGTGTTGCAGTGGCAAACCTGCCTGCCAGAATGCTGGTCCCCCACCTGTTAAGATACAATCCGTCCCTTTAAACAGTTCTCCTTTACTCCAAAACAGATCCCAGTTATCTAAGAATCTAAATCCCTGCCCCCTGCACCAGTTCCTCAGCCACACATTCAGGTCCCGTATCTCCCTGTTCCTGCTCTCGCCAGCATGATGGAACTGAAAGCAAACCGGAGATAACAACCCTGGAGGTCCTGCCCACCGGGTCCACACCAACCAGCAATCCCCGCACATAAACAGCATCCTACGCACACTAGGGAAAATTTACTGTTATACCAAGCCAATAAAGCTACAAACCTGCACGTCATTTCGCTTGGGCAGCTCATAGTCCAGTGTTATGAACGTTGATTTCGCTCACTTTAGGTAACCCCGGCATTCCCTCACTCTCTATCCCTGCAGCACCCATGTCGGATAAGCTTACAGTTCTGGTCAGCACACTATAGGACGGGTATGGATGGGCTGGAGAAAGTACAGAGATGGAGCCTTGTGTTTAGTTCTGGTCACCCTTCTCTCGGATGGATGTAATTAAACTGGAAAGACTGCAGAGAAGATTTACGAGGATGTTGCTGAGAATCAAGGGGTTGAGCAATAGGGAGTGTTTGGGCAGGCTAGGACTTTATTCCTTCGAGTGCAGGAGGCCGATGGATGATCTTACTGAGGAGATTCCAAAGGTATTTTATGTACATGAAGGAAAAGAATGTAATAGTGAGAGAATATGGCCAAACCAAAGTGATCATCTCTGTGTGGAGCTGCAGGACATTGGCATGGTCTTCACTGAGTATTTCTCCATTGTTTTTTTTTTTTTTTTTTTTTTTTTTTAATTTATTTATTATAGAAACAAAATAATAACAGAGTACATTATTTTACTATAGTAAAAAATACATAATATTAATGATCAATTCATACTATTAATATTATTTGTATTGTTCTTAATTATAAATTTCAAGGTATATATTTTATATAACTAAAAATACATGATACTAATAATACATTTATAATATTAGCAATATACACATACTATTAATACTATTTATTTTATCTAAATTTTAAGTATAATGCTAAATATTATGTGATTAATAATATGAAATATTAGTAAAACTTTTATAATAATTCATTATATTTTCGTAAAGTTAACAATATTTTGTGTTATTATATAATTGAAAATACACAATTTTATATAATTAAAAATATAAGATACTAATAATATTCTCATTGAGATTAATAATATTTGTATTCGTACCGGTATTAAGAGATTAAGATCATTTGTTTCTATACTATTTTCTAGTTTTTTATATAAATAAAAGAAAATAGAAAATAGAATAAAGAATAAGAAAGGTTTGATGGAGAATAGAATATTCGTCATTAATTCGCCCTTAAAGATATATTCATGAATTATTATATATATTTCTTCAAATATCCAGGCCCCAGTCAGGTCCTCGCGCCGAACTGTTATGACCCTGTAAATATTTAATATACGGAGACCAAATCCTTCTGAAGAGGTCTAACCCATCTATAAGGATAAGCCTCAATCTCTCCAAATGGAGTGTCTCCGACATTTCTATATTCCACATTTTGATTGTTGGGAATGCAGGGCCTTTCCAAAATTTTAATATTAATTTTTTCCCAATTATTAGACAGTAGTCAATAAAAGTTCTTTGATTCATTGTTATTAATTGGTCAGTTTCAAATATTCCAAGTATAATTAACTTTGGGTCAGGAGTCATACTTATATTGACAACATTCGAAATTATCTTAAATATTTTCATTCCAGTATTCTACAATTTTTATACAGTTAGTAAATGAATGTGACAAATTTGCTTCTGAAATTTGACATTTATCACATGTAGGAGATATCTTTGGGAAAATATAATGTAATTTAGATTTAGAATAAATGTAATCTATGAAGTTATTTTAAACTGTATAAGGGAATGTTTAGTATTTAACGAACAGTGATGTATATGTTGTAGACTTTCATCCCATATTTCTGGTCTTATTATTTGAACCTAATTCCTTTTCTCAAGACTCTCTATATGTTTCTGTTGATGGGGTCTCATTTTCCAATTAGAATATTATATATATATGATATATCATTTTTTTCCGTATTTGGATGTTTATTCAAGCATTCATCTAAAATCTCTGTCTTTCTATTTCTAAATTCTTGTATATTTGCAGAAGCATAATTTCTAATTTGTAAAATATCTAAAATATTCTTTATTGTGTAGCCCATAAATTTGTTGTAACTCTTGAAATGAAAGAAAAATATTTTCCTTATAAAGATCACCCATCTTAGAAATTCCTTTATTTTTCCATTGTAAAAAAGCCTTATCCAACATTGAAGGTTTAAACACAAAATTATTGGCAATTGTAAGACCTAATGGTATAGATTTTAGTTTTAATGCTTTCTTTATTTGTTTCCAGATGCGGATTCCATTTTCTATTATCGGATTTTCATTATAAACCTTCTTAGCTACATTAGTGTTAGCAAATATTATAGAGCTAATTTCAAATGGAGAACAATCTTCTTTTTCCATATTTAACCAATTTGGTTTATTATCTAATTCTTCTATCCAACAATTCATATTTTTAATATTAACTGCCCAGTAATAGAACATAAGATTTGGTAATGCTAATCCTCCGTTTATTTTAGATTTACATAAGTGTTTTTTATTTATTCTATGGCTCTTATAATCCCAGATAAAGTTAGTAATTATGGAGTCTACTTTTTAAAAAAAAATTTTGGGAAGATATATCGGAATTAATTGAAATAAATATAATAATTGTGGGAGAAAAATCATTTTTATTGCACCCTTCTCTCGGATGGATGTCATTAAACTGGAAAGACTGCAGAGAAGATTTACGAGGATGTTGCTGAGAATCAAGGGGTTGAGCAATAGGGAGTGTTTGGGCAGGCTAGGACTTTATTCCTTCGAGTGCAGGAGGCCGATGGATGATCTTACTGAGGAGATTCCAAAGGTATTTTATGTACATGAAGGAAAAGAATGTAATAGTGAGAGAATATGGCCAAACCAAAGTGATCATCTCTGTGTGGAGCTGCAGGACATTGGCATGGTCTTCACTGAGTATTTCTCCATTGTTTTTACTGTTTTCAGGTCTTCAGTGGTGGAGATAAGATTGTCTGGACTCATTTCACCTGGAACGTGGAAGCCTGAGAGATGCCTGATTGAGGTAGTTAACAAGGCACAGATAGTCATGATATTTTTTCAATGGTAGGGATATCAAAACAAGGTGGCTCAAGCTTAATGTTGATGCAATAGATGCGGTTGGAGGAGGTGCAGGTGAACCTCTGCTGCACCTGGAAAGACTGCTTAGGTCTTGGATGGAGTCAAGGGCGGATAATCCTCTGATATTTTCGCCCAAAAGATAATCCTCCGACATTTTCACCATCGCCAACGGGATCCCACCAGTGTCCACATCTTCCCATCTCCTCCCCTTTTGGCTTTCCGCAGAGACCGCTTGCTCCATAACTCCCTAGTCAATTCGTCCCTTCCCACCAAAACCACCCCCTCTCCTGGCACTTTCCCATGCAGCCGCAGGAAATGCTACACTTGTCGCTTTACCTCCCTGCTTGACTCCATCCAAGGACTTAAGCAGTCTTTCTAGGTGCGGCAGAGGTTTACCTGCACCTCCTCCAACCTCATCTATTGCATCTGCTGCTCTAGGTGTCAGCTGCTCTACATCGGCGAGACCAAGCGTAGGCTTGACGATCGCTTCGCCCAACACCTCTGTTCAGTTCGCAACAATCAACCTGATCTCCCGGTGGTCAGCACTTCAACACCCCCTCCAATTCCAAATCCAACCTTCCTGTTCTGGGCCTCCTCCATGGCCAGAGTGAGTACCATCGTAAATTGGAGGAGCAGCACCACATATTTTGTTTGGGTAGTTACACCTCAGTGGTATGAACATTGACCTCCAATTTCAGGTTGTCCTTGCTTTCTTCCTCTTTCCCCTCCCGTTCCCCAGCTCTCACTCAGCCCACTGTCTCCGCCTCTTCTTTCTTCTTCCCGCCCTCCCCCACCCCCACATCAGTCTGAGGAAGATCTCGACCCGAAACGTCACCTATTCCTTCGCTCTATAGAGTTGCCTCACCCGTTGAGTTTTCTCCAACATTATTGTCTACATTTGGCTCAAGCTTGAGGTCCCTAGATGTTGCCTCACCCGTTGAGTTTCTCCAGCATTATTGTCTACATTTGGCTCAAGCTTGAGGTGAGAGGAAGGCAGATTTATAAGGAATGCAAGGAAAGTTTTTTGTGTGGAAAGAGTGTGGCTGAAATCTGGAACTCACTGCCAGAGGAGGTGTTTGAGTCGGGTACAATCGCTCCATTTAATGGGCATTTTAGACAGGCAATAATGTGGTCAAATGGGATTTGTGCATTTGGACAAAAAAAGGACGTCCTGCACTTGATGAGCTGAAGGGCCTGTTTCTGTGCTGCTCAACTGTGGCTCTATCAAGTAAATCAATTTTTGTAAGCCTGGAAAAGTGAGTTATGTGGGAGCTGAAGGAGAAGAGGCCAAAGATTAGAGTCCCTGGGATGAAAGGCAAATTGGATCCAAAAATTACCTTGGGATTAGGAGACAGAAAGGGATTGTGGAGGAAAGCTCTTGTGATCACATGGAACAGTACAGCACAGGAACGGGTCCTTCACCCCACAATTGTTTGTGCTGAACATGATGCCTAGTTAAACTGATCTCTTCTGCCTACAGATGATCCATATCCTCCTATTCCCAACATGCCCATGTTGCCTATCTGAAAGCTATTTAAACGTCACAATCTTATCTGCCTCCAAACACCACCGCAGGCAATGCATTCCAAGCCCCCCCCATCATTTGCTGAGTAGAAAACGTGCCCTGCATATCTCCATTAAACAAATACCGCCTCTCACCATAGAGCTGCTGCCCTCTAGTGTTAGGCATTTCCACCCTGGGGAAAAAGGTTCTGACTGTCTACCCTTATTCACGCATCTCATAATATCAAGTCTCCCCTCAACCTCTGACATTCCAAAGAAAACAATCTAAATCAATCCAAACTCTCCCGAAAGCTGAAACCCTTCTAAACCAGGCAGCATTTTAGATAAACCTTCTCTGCACGCTCTACAAACCTGCACATCTTTCCTGTAATGGGGCGACCAAAACTGTATGCAATACTTCAATGCGGCCGAAGCAAAATCCAGTTGTTGCATCATAACTTCCTGAATCTTATATCCAATGCCCATTGCAATGAAGACAAGTATACCATACGCGTCTTTACCACCCGATATACTTGTGCTGCCACCTTTAGTGAGTTAGGAAATTGGACTCCAAGATTCCTCTGCACATCAATGCTATTAAGGGTGTAGGGAGGATACGGTTAAACCAAAGGCACAAAAATCTGGGAGTAACTCAGCAGGTCATTCTGCATCTCTGGAGAAAAGGAATAGGTGATGTTTTGGGTCGCGACCCTTTTTCAGAGTAAGAGTCAGGAGAATGGGGAACGTGAAATATAGACGGTACTTAGGACAAATGATTGGTAAAAGATATGCAGAAAGCAATGATAATCAAGGAAATGAGGAGCCCACTAGGCTCCATTGTTGGCTGTGGGATAGGTGATAATGAGTTATACAGATAGTGGAACTCACCAGGGATGACAATAAAACTAGTACGGCGACTAGGGTGGTGAAGGGATGGAGAGAGAGGCTGGGGTTTAAAACATGTTCGTAGAGCCGAAGAGCAGGAGGAATCACAGAGGGGACAAAGCAAGAGAGAGTGTTGCAGAACTCTCGTTGGAGAGAGGAGGAGAACTTCTTCAAAGTAGGCTTACCTTGAGGAGATTTTGCAGTGAAGCAGATCCATGTGCAAGGAGGAACTGCAGATGCTGGTTAAACCAAAGATAGACACAAAAACTGGAGGTCAGGGGTCAGGTAGTATCTCTGGGTGAAAAGGAATAGGTGACGATGCAGAAACTCTCGTTGGAAAGAGGAGGAGAAATTCTTCAATGTAGGCATACCTTAAGGAGATTTTGCAGTGAGCTACAGAACTCTTGTCGGAGAGAGAGTCAAAGTTCTTCAAAGTAGGCTTACATTAGATCCTTACTTAGACAGATTACAAGACAAAGGAAAAATTAAATCCCATTCCAGTAACTTATTAAATGCATATATGGAAACTAATATTAAAGATGTTTGGAGAGTAGAAAATCCAACTGGACGAGAATACTGCTTTTATTCACTGGTACATAAAACCTACTCAAGAATAGATTACTTTTTGGTCGATGCCAAAACTTATTTCACTCACTTATAATTCTAAATATCACAGTATTATAATTTCAGATCATGCACCTTTAACATTTAAGATTAAAATAAATGGTAAAACAGAAAAAACGGGACAATGGAGATTTAATCCACAAATTTAAAAAAACAAAATAACCTCAGGAATATATTACTGAGGTGGAATCGCATGTAGATAGGGTGGTAAAAGAAAGCCTTTGGTGTGCTGGCCTTTATAAATCAGAGCATTGAATATAGAGTAGGGAAGTAATGTTTAAAATTGTACAAGGCATTGGTAAGACCAATTCTGGAGTGTGGTGTACAATTTTGGTCACCTAGTTTATAGGAAGGATGTCAACAAAATAGAGAGAGTACAGAGGAGATTTACTAGAATGTTGCCAGGGTTCCAGCAACTATGTTACAGAGAAAGGTTGAACAAGTTAGGTCTTTATTCTTTGGAGCGCAGAAGGTTAAGGGGGGACTTGATTGGGGTCTTTAAAATGATGAAAGGGATAGACAGAGTTGTCGTGGATACGTTTTTCCCATTGAGGGTAGGGAAGATTCAAACAAGAGGGCATGACATGGAATTAAGGGACAGAAGTTTCGGGTGGTAACGTGAGGGGGAACTTCTTTACTCAGAGGGTGGTGGCTGTGTGGAATGAGCTCCAGCAGAAGTGGTGGAGGCAGGATCGATTTTAACATTTAAGAGTTAAAGTGGATAGGTATATGGACGTGAATGGAATGGAGGGGTATGGTCTGAGTGCAGGTAGATGGGACTAGGGGAAAACAAATGGTCGCACGGACTGGAAGGGCCGAGAGGGCCTGTTTCGTGCTGTAATTGTTATATGGTTATATGGTTATTTACAGAACAGATCAAGATTTTCTTTGAAATAAATGATAAACCGGAAATAACTTGTTCCTTATTATGGGAAAACTTTTAAAGATATCTCCGTGGAATTATGATCTCATCTCAAGCAATTTTATAATAAAAAGATCGAAGGGATCAACAGGAACTGGAAAGGAGATTAAACAATTCAACACAAGCGAGATACAGAGAATGCAGCTAATCCATCCATAATAATACATAATAAAATTGCAGCACTGATTAAAAATATAAATTAAATAAAATATATTTCAGGTCAAGTTGTAAACACTTTCCAGCCAATCAATACACTCCAGCCCAAAACAATTACAGTTTGAATTTGGAGACACAAACCTCAAAATTATTGGCTCGCCAATTAAGGAAGATGGAGGGAGAAAAAATAATCCATAGGATTAAATCACATAATGGTGAACTTTTAATACGACCTAAAGATATTAATGAGAGATTTCTGCAATATTATAAAAACTTATACACCACTAAAGCAACAGAAAACAAGATAGAAGCATTTAAAAAAAAATGTTATCTGAATGGGTTGGATTCACAAAATAGAGAGCATCATTAAATGCTGAAAATTTCAGTAAAAGAAATCCAAGAATCTATTAGATCATTAAAAAATGGTAAAACACCGGGACCAGATAGTATTGGCTCGGAATTTTATAAAACATTTTATGATCTGATTGCACCACGCCTGAAGACATTATTTTAAATATTATATATATACACAGCAGAAACATACCAGAAACTTTAAATGAATCTATTATAACACTTATACCTAAAATAAACAAAGATCTGGATGAACCAGGATCCTTTAGAGCTATAGCTCTTTTAAATATTGATCAAAAAGATACTAACTAAAATATTAGCACAAAGGCTAAGCACAGTTATTAACAAATTAATTCATCCCGATCAAACAGGATTTATACCAAAACGATATTCATCATATAACCTGAGATGTTATTCAAATATTATATATTCGAAAAGAGGTATTAAAAAAGATCTAGTAGTTATTTCGTTAGATGCGGAGAAGCTTCGATTTCAGGTGGAATGGTCCTATTTGTTTTTTGGTTATGGATACTTTTAAATTGGGAGAAAAGTTCATTACTTGGGTCAAATTATTATACACTAACCCAACAGCCAGAATAATAACAAATCAAATGCTATCAACTAAATTCAGTTTATCTCGAGGATGTAGACAAGGTTGCCCTTTATCCCCACTACTGTTTGCACTTGCAATAGAACCATTAGCTCAGCGGGTGAGAGCTCATCCTGAAAATATATGGGTATGATACCAGAGATACTGAAAATAAAACCTCCTTATATGCGGATGATGTATTACTTTATATCACAAAACCGGAAATTAGTATCCAAAATTTATTAAAATTAATAATTGAATTCGGATCTTTTTCAGGATATAGTATCAATTGGAATAAAAGTGAACTTATGCCAATAATGGTTAATAACCTACATATATTACAACAATTTCCTTTTAAGATAACAAACGAAAATATTAAATATCTTTGGAATTTATGTAACAAAAAGATTTGATTCTTTATTTAAATCCAACTTCCCACTTTTATTGAATAAATTAAATAAGAACATTTTATATTGGAAAACTCTACCCATTTCAATGTTAGGTAAAATTAAATATAATAAAAATGATTTTTTCTTCCGCAATTACTATATCTTTTCAATTAATTCCAATATATCTTCCTAAAAATTTCTTTAGGAAGGTGGACTCTAGTTACTAACTTTATTTGGGATTTATAAGAGCCACAGAATAAATAAAAAACATTTATGTAAATTAAAAAAAATGGAGGTTTAGCATACCAAACTTTATGTTTTATTACTGGGCAGTTAATATTAAAAATATGAATTTTTGGTTAGTAGAGACAGATAACCAACCAATTTGGTTAAAAATGAAAAAGAAGATTGTTCTCCTTTTGAAATCAGTTCAATAATATTTGCCAATATTAATTTAGGTAAGAAAACCAATAGTGAAAACCCCTATAATAGAAAGTGGAATACGTATCTGGAAACAAATAAAGAAAAAATTAAAATTGAAATCTATACCACAAGCCCTTACCATTGTAAATAATGTTACATTTAAACCTTCATTGATGGATAAAGGCTTTTTACAATGGAAAAATAAGGGAATTAATAAGATGGGCGATCTCTACAGGGAAAAATTCTTTCCTTTCATTTCAAGAATTACAACAAATTTATGGATTACATTCCAAAGCTTATTTTAGATACGTACAAATCAGAGACTATGTAAAAGCAAACACACAGGAAATTAGAAATAGAAAGACAGAAATTTTAGATGAATGTCTAAATAAACACCCGAACACAGAAAAAATGGTATCATACATTTATAATATCCTATTGGAAAATGATGTCCCATTAACAGAAATATATAGACAATCATGGGAAAACGAATTAGGTCAAATTGTCAGACCAGAAGTATGGGATGAAAGTTTACATCCACATACACCACTGTTCGTTAAATGCTAGACACTCTCTTTATACAATTTAAAATATTACATAGACTACATTGCTCAAAATCCAAACTACATAACATTTTTCCAAATGTATCTGCCATATGCGATAAATGGTCAGCACTTAGAAGATAATCTGACACACTCATTTACAAATTGTGTAAAAATTACAAAATTTTGGATAATATTTAGGATAATTTCGAATGTTGTTAATATGAACCTGACATTTGACTCAAAGTTAATAATACTGGTAATATTGGAAACAGATCAATTAATAACAACAAATCAAAGAATTTTTATTGATTATAGTTTAATAATTGGGAAAAAATTAATATTAAAATTCTGGAAAAGGTCCTACTTCCCCACAATTAAAATTGTGGAATACAGAAATGTCGGAGACACTCCATCTGGAAAGATTGAGGCTTGTCCTAATGGACAGGTTGGATCTTTTCAGAGGGATATGGTCTCCATATATATTGAATATCTACAGGGTCAAAGTGGCTCGGTGCGAGAGCCTGACTGAGGCCTGAATAATAGAATGGATGAAGAATTACGAATAATAAATCATGGATTATATCTCCAAGATGGATAATTTTTAATACTCCAATCACTTCCTTATTTTCTAATATCATTTTTCTCTATCTTTTCTTACTTAATAAAAAATAAATAAAAAAATGTATAGAAATATAAAAGTCTTAAATGTTATTATCTAATAATATTATGAATGTATGTAAGAAGTATTTTCTATTAATATGTATTTACAACTAATAAAAAATAATCATCAAAAAGTAGGCTTACCATGAGGAGATTTTGTAGTGGAGCAATTGCTGTTAAGGGTCTTGCCATTAACTGTATACTCTCTCCTTACATTCAAAATGTAAGCCTGTGACCAGTGATGCATCCCCAGGGATCAGTGCTGGGTCCCTGTGTTATATCCATTAATAACTTAGATTTTAATGTAATGGGAATGAGTAGTATGTTTTCAGAGGAACAAAAACTGGTGGGGTTTATGGATAGTGAGGAGGCAACAGACAGACATTAATCAGCTGGTATGTTGGGCAGGTGTGTGATTTAGCCCCGATAGTGCTAAGTGATGCTTTTTGGGAGGTTAATTAAGGGTAGACCTGCACTGTGAATGCTCATGCCGAGGAACAGAAGGACCTCGAGTCCAAGTCCCTGTGGTGGCAGGACTGGTGGACAGTGTAGTAAAGAAGATTTCTCAATGCGAGCTTTCATTAAGCTGCTATATAGACTACAAGACCATGAAAGTTGTGGGACCGCTTTATACAACATTTGTGAGCCCCACAGCTCGAATATCGTGTGTTGCTTAGTCAGAGTTCATAGTTTATAAGATTACATGATTACTCTGATGAAGATGCAGAGGAGATTCAAAAGAATGTTACCTGGGATGGAGGGTCTCGATTGTGAACAGTAACTGGATTTTGATTACTTGGAACAAAATGCCCAATTACACTAGTCCCACATGCCCAGGTTTGGCGATAACCTTCTAAAATCTTTCCAAACCATGTGCAAATGTATTTTAAATGTTGTTCTACCTCCTTTGGCAGCTCATGTGGTCAGGGCCTTCCTGTGTTAAGAGGTGGCGTGGTCTTGGCAGTCATTGATGGAAGATTCCAATTCAACAACAAATAGGGCAGGAGTGGGGACAGCAGGGATGTCTCAGTGGCAGAAAGGCCAGAGAAAATGCCTTCCCTCTCCCAGTCTCAGTTTCCCCTATCTCATCTCAGCCTGGCTCCCATCCACTGCTCAATGGTCTACTGCTCTTGTTTTCTCATGTGAATTCATGGAATGACCTTGGGAAGTTATTCTAGAAAAAAGGGTCTCTTCAGCCAGTGCTGGGCAATTTAATTTCAGGAGGATAAAGAGGGCAGTGGAGGGTCAGCAGATATACATCATTGGGGAGTATGGCCAGATGAAAGACACCCTCTCACATAATCCCACCTCACTCCCTCACCTCAGCCTTGCTTCCATTAGTTGCTCAAAGTTTCCCCGGTGGATTTCCAATGTTGTGGATAATGAAGTAGATTTTCAAAGTCTACGGAGAGATTTGGGCCATTTGGAAAAGTGGGCTGAAAGATGGCAGATGGAGTTTAATGCTGATAAGTGTGAAGTGCTACATCTTGGCAGGACAAATCAAATAGGACGTACATGGTAAATGGTAGGGAATTGAGGAATGCTGTGGAACAGAGGGATCTAGGAATAACTGTTCATAGTTCCTGAAGGTGGAAATCGCATGTAGATAGAGTGGTAAAGAAAGCCTTTGGTGTGCTGGCCTTTATAAATCAGAGCATTGAATATAGGAGTAGGGAAGTAATGTTTAAAATTGTACAAGGCATTGGTAAGACCAATTCTGGAGTATGGTGTACAATTTTGGTCGCCTAGTTATAGGAAGGATGTCAACAAAATAGAGAGAGTACAGAGGAGATTTACTAGAATGTTGCCAGGGTTCCAGCAACCATGTTACAGAGGAAGGTTGAACAAGTTAGGTCTTTATTCTTTGGAGCGCAGAAGGTTAAGGGGGGACTTGATTGAGGTCTTTAAAATGATGAAAGGATAGACAGAGTTGACGTGGATACGTTTTTCCCATTGAGGGTAGGGAAGATTCAAACAAGAGGGCATGACATGAGAATTAAGGGACAGAGGTTTCTGGGTAACGTGAGGGGGAACTTCTTTACTCAGAGGGTGGTGGCTGTGTGGAATCAGCTTCCAGCAGAAGTGGTGGAGGCAGGATCGATTTTAACATTTAAGAGTAAAGTGGATAGGTATATGGACGTGAAGGGAATGGAGGGGTATGGTCTGAGTGCAGGTAGATGGGACTAGGGGAAAACAAATGGTCGGCACGGACTGGAAGGGCCGAGAGGGCCTGTTTCCGTGCTGTAATTGTTATATGGTTATATGGTTATGTACATGACAAACAACAGTGGACCCAACACAGATCCCTGAGGCACCCCACTGGTCACCGTCTTCCAACCTGACAAACAGCCATCCACCATTACTCTCTGACATCTAGAATGTGAATACTTATTCAATACACTTGAAAAACTTAAGATTGGTCCAAAATGTATTTCTTGGATCAAACTGATATATCATATACCTCAGGCTTCTGTATTTACCAATAATCAGAGATCCCCTTTTTTCAGGCTCTTTCGAGGTACTAGACAGGGCTGTCCTTTAAGTCCTTTACTGTTTGATATCGCTTTGGGAACCTTTGGCCACCGCCATTAGGGAATCCCCTAATATTTCTGGTATTGTCCGTGGGAATAAGACACATAAGCTATCTCTTTATGCAGATAATCTGTTATTATTCATCTCTCACCCTGAGAAATCTATTCTGGCAATAAGTAGCTCTACTTAATCAATTTAGTAGTTTTTGTGGTTATAAACTAAATCTTAGAAGAGTGAGCTTTTTCCATTAAACAATCTAGTTTCGAATTGTGGACAGTTTCCATTTAGATTGACTACCGAATGTTTTACTTATTTAGGCATTAAGATTACCAAGAAACACAAGGATTTATTTAAAGCCAATTTTACGCCTTTAATTGACCTATCAAACAACAGTTCACTAAATGGTCACAATTTCCTTATCTCTAATAGGCCGAAATCAATGCTATTAAAATGTTTATCTTACCTAAATTTTTATATTAATTTCAGATGATACCAATTTTTATTTCTAAATCTTTCTTTGATATTATTGACTCCAACATTTCTTATAATTCCAGACTAAGTAAAAAAAATACTTACAGAAATCAAAAAAGGATGGCGGTTTGGCACTGCCAAACCTTAGATTTTACTATTGGGCAGTTAATGCTCACTATTTAACGTTTTGGACAAAGATTTCGAAGATACACAAATCTCCGGATGGATAAATCTTGAACGTGATTCTATGCAAGGGCTTATCATTGGCTTCTATTCTAGGGGCCTCATTAGCTTTTACAATTACGAGATTGAATAAATATATGACTAAACCCAATATTTAAGACACACGCTTCGAATAAGGTTTCAATTTCGTAGGTTTTTTGGATTGAATGATTTTATTTTATCGAGTGCTATCATATCTAATTTTTTCTACCAACCTTCTAGCACTGATCAAGCCTTTCTGTTATGGAAGAGGAAGGGATTAGTAGCTTTTCGTGATTTGTTTTCGGATGGTTGTTTTATGTCTTTTTGAACAACTTTCCAATAAATATAATTTACCCAACTACACATTTTTTTAGATATTTACAAATTAGACATTTTGAGGCTACTCTACCCTTTTTTCCGTTACCACATCAAACCAATATCTTGGGGAAAAAAATACATTTGAACCCTTAGCAGAAGGGCTTAATAAACAACTATTTATGAAGTTGATTTTGAAATTAAAAAAAAGATACATTTGATAAAATTAAGAATGACTGGGAAAGAGAACTTCAAATGTCTTTAATTTAAGGATTCTTCAATTAGTCAATACTTCCACAATGTGTGCAGTACACACTTTGATACAATTCAAGGTGGTTCACAGAGCTCATATGTTCAAAAGATAAGGTTAGTTCCATTTTTATGGTCATATAAATCTTACCTGTGACAGGTGTATTCTGAAGTGGGCCTCATTGACTCATATGTTTTGGTCCTGCCCACTTTTGGAAAAATATTGGAAAAACATTTTTGATACTATTTCTGTAGTCTTAGGTATTGACTTACAACTTCATCTATTACTGCATTTTTTGGGCTACCAAATGCTAGATTCTATTAATCTGTCCTGTTCTGCCCATCAGCTGATTGCTTTTACCACATTCATTGCCAGAAGATCTATTTTATTTAAATGCGACATAAATTGTCCCCTCTCCAACTGTTATAATAATATTTTTACCATAATACGGTGGAATGGACTTGACAACAAACAGGACTTAAATTGTTGAAACTCTTTGCAGCCCAGATTTGTTTTGCATTTTGTTTCCTTTAGTTTAGGGGGATTTTGTTTTTCTGTTTTTTCTCTTTTTTTCTTTTTTCTTTTTTTGTTTTTATACATATGTTCTATTTTAAACACTTAACTATATTTACATAGACACCTGGAGGTCTATATTCAATGTGTATTTTGACACAGGACCTCTTATTTAGGTTTATACCTGCCATTAATGTAACCCTGATCCCTGTGTATCAATATCGCTGTTATGTTTATCATTACTTTTTTGTTGTTTTGTTTTTGCTTTTGAAAAAAAAAAATAAAACGATTTTTTTTTTTTTTTTTTTTTTTTTTTTTTAAATATTTTTTTATTGTAGAAACAGTATATACCAAGTACACTCTTATACGACATTGAAATTTATACATGTGTAAAATTATAACGTATTGATTATTAATTAGTACTATTTATGATAATTGTAGTATTAATCCATTATACATTCCGTTATTATTTATTTTATATAATTGGGAGTATATGTAGTATATTCCTAATATAAGTAATACACTTAGATTTCTCAAATCATAGATATTCTTCTAATTACCAATAGAAATCCCCGCTAATTTAACTACGTAGTACCCAATCTTAAACAACATTTTTTTTAATATTCATAATGTTATCAAAAATATTAATAATGTTTGTATTATTGTTAATTTTATATTTCATAGTTATTGTATAATTGAAAGTACTAGTTTTATATAATTACAAGTTTAAGACATCTATAATCTTTTTCATACAAACAGAGATAAGTGTGTACATATTAAAAGTTTATATAGTATGTTTCTATAATTTTTTCCTTAATTAAAGATAGAGAGATAGAAAAAAGGAATAGAAAATAGAAAAAGAAGGTATGAAAAGTTTGATGGAGATTAAAGTAATTACTAAGTAATCCAATCTTGGAGATACATTCATGATTTGTTATGTGTTTATTTCTTCATCCACTCAGATATTCAGGCCTCAGTCAAGTCCCTGTGCCGAACCGTTGTGACCCTGTAGATATTTAATATAGGGAGACCATATCTCTTGAAGAGATCTAAACTGTCCATGAGGACAAGTCTCAATCTCTCCAAGTGAAGTGTCTCCGTCATTCTGTATTCCACATTTTAATTGTTGGGGATACAGGGCCTTTCCAAAATTTTAATATTAATTTTTTTTTTCCCCAATTATTAAAGAATAGTCGATAAAAGTTCTATGATTCCTTGTAATTATTTGTTCCATTTCCGGTATTCCAAGTATGATTAACTTTGGGTCATAAATTATAGTATATTAATAACTTTCGAGATTGTTTTGAATATTTCATTCCAATATTGTAAAATCTTCGTACAATTAGTAAATGAGTTGTGACAGAGTTGCTTCCATGATTTGACATTTATCACATATAGGTGATAGTTTTGGAAATATATTATGTAGTTTAGATTTAGAATAATGTAATCTATGTAAGATTTTAAACTGTATAAGTGCATGTTTAGCGTTTAAAGAGCAATAATGTATATATTGTAGGCTTTCTTCCCATATTTCTGGACTTATTATTTGACTTAATTCATTTTCCCAGCACTGTCTATGTATTTCCGTGATGGGATATCACTTTCCAACAAAATGTTATAAATGTATGATATCATTTTTCTGTATTTGGGTGTTTATTCAAGCATTCATCTAAAATTTCACTCTTTCTATTTCTAAGTTCTTGTGTATTTGCGGAAATATAGTTTCTGATTTGTAAATATCTGAAATATTCATTATTATGAAGGCCGTAGGTTTGTTTGTAAATCTTGAAATGAAAGAAATGAGTTATCCTTATAGAGATCCCTATGTTTAGAAATTCCTTTATTTTTCCATTGTATAAAAGCTTTATAGCCATCATGACGGTTTAAACGTAAAATTATTGGCAATTGTAAGAGCTAGCGGTATAAATTTTAGTTTTAGTGTTTTCTTTATTTGTTTCCAAATACGTATTCCACTTTCTATTATTTAGATTTTCGCTATAAGTTTTTTTAGGTACATTAATATTAGCAATATTATAGAGCTAATTTCAAATGGAAAAACAGTCTTCTCTATTCCATTTTTAACCAATTTGGTTTATTATCTATTTCTCCTAACCAAAAATTCATATTTCTAATATTAACTGCCCAATAATAGAACATAAAATTTTTGGTAAAGCTAACCCCCGTTTATTTTAGCTTTTACATAAATGTTTTTTTATTTTATTCTATGATTTTTTAGTAGTCCCAAATAAAGTTAGTGACTATTGAGTCTACTTTTTTAAAGAAATTTTTAGAAAGATATATCGGGATTGATTGAAATAAATATAATAATTGTGGGAGGAAAATCATTTTATTGCGTTTATTTTACGCCTAACATTGAGTATAGGTAAGCTTTTCCAATATAAGATATTTTTATTTAATTTTATTCAATAATAACGGGAAATTAGATTTAAATAAAGAGTCAAATCTTTTTGTAACAAAAATACCAAGATATTTAATATTCTCATTTGTTATCTTGAAAGGAAATTGTTTTGTAATATCTGTAAAATTATTCGAGATGATGGTTATTGGCATAGTTTCACTTTTATTCCAATTGATGCTATGTTGTGTATGGTGGTCCCTGAAATTAAAACCAAATTCCGTTATTAGTTTTAACAAATTACAGATCTTATTTCCGGTTTTTGTAATATAAAGTTTGCCGGTAGTATATCGTCCTGTAGGGGGCGGAGAGTATATAACGAGATTTTATTCTTAGTTATCTGGAGGAAGTTTTAGTATGTCGTAATCAAATCCATTATTTCTGGATGTAGTCTTACCTTTGAGCAAGGGTTCGATTGCTAACGCAAACAGTAATGGTGATAAAGGACAGCCTTGTCTACAGCCTCGCGAGATAAACTAAACTTAGTTGATAACATATAATTTGTTATTATTCTAGCTGTTGGATTTGCGTATAATAATTTAATCAAGTAGTAAACTTATCACAAGCTTAAAGGCTTCATCACCGAAAATAGATAAGGCCATTCCACCTGGTCAAAAGCTTTTTCTGCATCCAACGAGATGACTACTAAGTCTTTTTTATCACTTCTTTTCGAGTATATAATATTAAATAACCGTCTTAAATTATATGAAGATATCTTTTAGGTTTAAATCCTGTTTGATCGGGATGAATTAATTCATTAACAATTTTGCTTAGTCTTTGTGCAAGAATTTTTGTTAAAATTTTTTGATCGGTATTTAATAAAGCAATTGCTCTTATACGATCCTGGATCATCCAAATCTTTATTTATTTTGGGTATAAGTGTTATAATAGATTCGTTCAATGTATCTGGTAATTTCTCTTGTATTATATATCTGTTCATATAATGATTTTAAATATGGGACCATTTGGGCATGAAAAATTTTATAAATTCGAGCCTTACCATCTGGTCTGGAGTTTTACCATTTTTTAAAGAGTTTTAATAGATTCTGGATTTTTTTATTGAAATATCGGCATTTAAAAATTCTCTATTTTGTAAATCTAATTCTTTTAAGTTACATACATTTAAAAAGGCAATATCTATTCTGTTTTTATTTATGTTGTGTTACCAGTATAAAATTTTTATAATATTGCATAAATCTTTCATTAATATCCTTGGGTTGTATTAATAATTCACCGTTTTGTGATTTTAATCCTATGTTAATTTTTTCCGCTTCAATTTTCCTTAATTGTCGAGCCAATAGTTTTTTTGTGGTTTGTCTCCAAATTCAAACAAACAATTGTTTGTATGTTGGTAGTATTTAAAACTTGATCAGTATATATTTTATTTAATTTTATACTTCAATGTTACAATTTTATTATGTATTATTATATCTGATTTTGTTGCATTCTGTATATCTAATTGTTTGATCTCCCTTTCTAAGTCATGTTGTTCCTTCGAATCTTCTTATTATGGAATGCTTGTGAAGAGATCATAATTCCTCGAAGATATGCTTTAAATGTTTCCCATAAAAAGAGCGAGATATTTCTGGTTTTGATCATTTATTTCAAAAAACAATCTTAATCTGGGTTATGATGTATTCCTGAGTTGTTTTATTTTTTAAAATTTGTGGATTAAGTTTCCATTGTCCTAGATTTCTGTTTTAATTTATTTTAATTTTAAATGTTAATGGTGCGTGATCTGAAATTATTAATATTATGATATTTTAGATTCGTAAGTAAGTGAGATAAGCTTTGCATCTACTAGGGAAGTTATCTATTCTTGAATAGGTTTTATGTACTGGCGAGTAGAAGGAATATCTCGACCAGTAGGATTTTCTGTTCTCAAACATCTTTAATGTTAGACGTTTTGAATGTATGCGTTTAATAAATCATAGAGTGCGATTTAGTTTTCCTTGTTTTGAACGATCTATCTAAATAAGGGTCTAATGTACAATTAAAATCTCCTCCAATTATCAAATTGTAGTTGAGTTAATTCTGGAATATTATTAAGTATTTTTCTTAAAGAATAAAGGACTATCAAAAATTTGACCATAGATGTTAACAAAAAATCATTTTTTCCCTATTTATTTCTCCTATTACAATAATGTATCTGCCATCTTTATCAGATATAGTAGATATAATGCTTAAATAAGTACCTTTACGATAATAATATTGCTACGCCTCTTGATTTGTGTGTAAAAGAAGAGTGGTATATTTTATCTATCCATTTAGCTTTCAGCCTATTTTCAGCGTCTTTCTTTAGGTGAGTTTCTTGGATTGTAAATTACATCAGCTTTATTGCCTTTAAGTGTGTCAATATTTTTCCTCTTTTTTATTGGTTCATTAATACCTTTAACATTCCAACTGCAAAAGGTTAATCCTCGTTGTCCCCATATTTCTTTTTAAATTCCTGCATTTTAGATTTGTGGGAATCTAGAATAGGGTCCAAGGGTCCGCGCAGTAAAGTAGACTTAACCTTACACCCGAACACCGAGTAGATGAATTTTAGATCTCTCTTATGTGCTTCACGAGTGTATCTCCATTGTTCCAGTATATAGCTCCATTCAAACTGAAAGATTTAGTAAACATAAAAACATAATGAAAAGTGAATAAAAAGCTTAGAAAGGTGTATAAAGAATAGAAGAACTACAAAATAAAATATTTGTAGTTTGTGAAAGCCAAGTTGTGTTGGCCATTAATCTAAAGGCTTCCGGCCATTGATGTTATTAATTTAGCCAGTCCTAATTTTAAGGAATTATTATTCCATTAATAATATTTTAACGGAATATAGTATAAAGAAATGAGAAGAGTGATATTAAACATCATAAAAGTATATATATTCTAGGTTTAGTTTTAAAAAAAATCCAATTATAAAGCCACAGTTAAAGAAAAAAAAAAAAAATTTTTTTTTTTTTTTTTAAAAATACAAAAAAAAAAAAATTTAAGGGGAGGTCATTATTAAAAAAGGAGAGAAATATATTGAAGGAAGGGATATCCCATATGTAACAGGACATGATATTAATTATTAGTAGTATTAGTTAGCGGATAGTGCAGGAGTCTTGGTTATAACAGTCATAGTAATAATAAAACCGCGTTTATAATTTTAGTAGGTGTTGTTATTTGTTTATGTTAGTTGTATATTATGAATAATTGTCCATGTTCGTGTGAGGTTCTTCCAATCCGGGAAAACATTTCGTTCCATACGACATTGTCCATTCCTTCTGATTTCTTCTAATTCCATGTTGTCGTATAGAGTTCATAAATGTCAAGAGACGTGCTAAGGTCTTTAAAAATAGAAAAAGCAGTATATTTGCTTGTAGATGGTTTTTCAAGTGTCAAACTGCTTTGCAAATTCCATTGCTTCTGTTGGAGTCTTGAAAAAGTGTTCCACGTTGTTATAAGTAACTCGTAAGATGGCGGGGTAATTCAGACCGTATCTCAAGTTTTCTACACCCCTCATCAGGTTTTTGGCTTCGTTAAACGCTTTTCGATTTTTTCTGGCAACCTCTGGGGGATAGTCTCGATAGATACTGATTCTTTGTCCTTGAAACATCAGATTCTTTGTTCTCGAGCTCTTTGCATAATGTCCTCGAGGGTGAAATCATATTGTAACTTGACAATGATTTGTCTTGGGGGGCGTTTGTACTGGTCGTCTTCTGCCGACTCGGTGTGCACGAGCTAAAACAGGCATATCATCCAAAGATAAAACAGCTTGCAGTAATTTAGCAGTGAATTCTCGAGTGTCTTCGTGTTTCTCTAAACCTTCAGGAATCCCTGCAATCCTCAAGTTCTGCCTTCTTTGATAGCCGCTTCCAGCTGCGTGCATTATATCTGTTACTTTGGATAACAACTCCATGTAGACGTTCTTGTTCTGTTATCAGCTTTGCTGTAGTAGACACAGTACTAGCCTCCGCTTATCTTTTCAAGGTTTTAATGCCGTCAACTTGTTGTTCGACCACTTTTGCAATAGGGTCAATCTTATGTTTAAAGTCTTTTTTTAACATTTTCAAGTTTACCCTCATCTTGCGTTCCAAGTTATTATCATATCAATGATTTCATTCTTCAATATTTCTGAGTCTTTCTTGAACTTATTATCCAATTTGCGTCTTTATATCTTTTTGAAATTCACGCCCATTGATTTTTCATCAAGTCCATCTGATTATTAATTTGAGATATTTCATTCCTTTATATCTTCCTGTATTACTTCATCATTTCTTTCTTTATATCTTTCATTTCTCCTTGAACTCACGTTTTAAATTCACCATCTGATGAGAAATAAAAATTCTCAAGTCCTCACCTCTGTGTCTGCTTTCCTGGAAACGTCTTCCACGAGCTGGCCCCTACTCGAGTCCGAGGCTTCTCCCTGTGGGGGGGGGGGGGCCTTCTCCCGCTCTCGCCGGGTTTTTTTTTACCCTTCGTTTCTCTCGGTTAGGGCTCCGTGCCGTCATGATTCGTCGCAGGGCTGATGACCGTCAGCCGGTACGTCGGTTGTTGAGGCGGGCAGACAGTGAGAAAGCAGTCGATCGGTAAGTGTTTTTAAATCTGTTTAAATCCCCGTTTTTTGCAGAATTTTTGCGGACTGGCTGGTGCTGTGGCTTACTGCTCCATAGCCGCGCACCGGAATAAAACGATTTTTAAAAGGAAAAGAAACCTTACTTGCCCCACCATCGACCGGACATATCCCAGCTACACTAGCCCCACCTCCTTGCGTTTGGTCCAGTATCCCACCAAACCTGTCCTATCCATGTAACATGTCTAATTGTTTCTTAAATGTTTGGGATAGTACCAGCATCAATTACCTCTTCTGGCAGCTTGTTCCATTCATCCACCACTATTTGTGTGAACATGTTATCCTCAGATTTCCTATTAAATATTTTCCCCTGTACCTTAAACCTATGTCCTCTGATCCTTGATAGGGGGCGCCGTCCTGTTGGTATGGCTGCCCAGCCTGCAGCAGTCTTGTCTTTTATTTTTAGTGGGTAAAAAGTGTTTTGTTTGGAGTCTATTCTTTTTTATGTGAGGGGTGGGGGGGGGGGGGGGGGAGGGGAAGGGGGGAAAACTGCTTTTCTGGTCACTTTTCTCCGGGCTGCATCTTCGACCCGTGCTCGCGGCCTACAGCGGGTCTGGTGCGGTGTTTCTTGATGGGACCGGCCGGAACCATGGCTTTGGCGGCGGCTTGGGACATCTGGAACGGCCGCTGGAGCACAATCGCGGAGCGGAGCGGGCGATGCTTTTCCTGGGTCACCGCGCTGGAGTGCCGGTGAGCTGAAGACCACAGACAAAGAATATTGCGGAGCTTGCGAGTCTGTGGAGCGGCCAGCTGCGGGTGGCGGCACTGAACATTACATCGGGAGCCTCCATCCCAGTGGTGGAGTTCCATCCGGCGCGGCCTTGTTGACTTCTGAAGCCGCGGACTCCAGTAGGAGGCGGCCGTTCCAGGTGTCCCAAGCCGCTGAGAGGGTGCTCCCGACGCAGAGCACCATCACCCAGCGAGAACGGCCTGGAACATCGGGCCCGTAGCAGCGACTGCGGAGGCCTCAATAGGCCCGACTGTGGGTGAACTGCGGATGGGACTGGACTTTGCTGCCTTCCCCCAAAGTGGGAACCAATGTGGGGGGATGTTCTTATGCTACTGTTAAATCTATGATGTTGTGTCTTATCTTTATTTGTGTGCTGCATGGCAAATCAAATTTCACTACACCAATTGGTATATGTGACAATAAATGTCCTTTGTCCTTTGTCCTTTGTCCTTGATTCACCTACTCTGAGCAACGGGACTCTACCCAATCTCTTCCTCTCATGATTTTATACCCCTCTATAAGATCATCCTCATCCTTCTGCGCTCCAGGGAATAGAGTCCCAGCCTACTCAACCTCTCCCTTTAGCTCAGACCCTATAGTCTGGCAATATCCTTGTAAATCTTCTCTACCCTTTCCAGCTTGACAACATCTTTCCTATAGCATGGAACCAGAAATTAATACTCTAAATGCTGTATCACCAAAGTCTTATACAACAGCAACATGACCTCCAAACGTGAATATTCAATACACTTGACTGATGAATGCCAATGTACCATAAGCCTTTTTGACCACCTTATCAATCTGCGACTCATCCTTCAAGGAACTATGCACCTGCACTCCAAGATCCCTCTGCTCTACAATACTCCCCTGGGCTCCACCATTCACTGTGTAGGTCCTGCCCATTTTAGACATCCCAAAGTGCAACACCCTCACATTTATCTGTATTTAAATTCCAGCAACCATTCCTCAGCCCACCTGGCCAATTGATCAAGATCCTGCTGCAATTTTTCACACCATCTTCACTATCTGCAAAACCACCCACTTTTGTATCATCGGCATACTTGCTAATCTTACCCTGTATGTTCTCATCCAAATCATTGATGTAGTTACTGTTCAAGTGTATTTTAAATGCTACTAGCCTAAGTGGGACCTGTTGGGTCCCAGCTTCACATGGGAGGGCGGTCCCCCAATGCAATATTCCACCTCCCACCAATTCCAATATTGCTGGCCAGTGGGGAGTGGAGGGGGGGGGGGGGGGTATTTCTGGAGCACTAGAATGGGGTGTTGTGGGTCAAAGGGACTGGTTTCCTGAGGGCTAGTATGGACATTGTGCGCCCAAATGCATTATTGGGCTGGCAGCTCAGTCACTAGGCTTGGCAGCTCAGTCATTCAGGCCAGGCAGCTCAGTCACTCAGGCCAGGCAGCTCAGTCACTCAGGCCTGGAGGCTCAGTCACTCAGGCCTGGAGGCTCAGTTACTCAGGCCTGGAGGCTCAGTCGATCAGGCATGGCAGGCTGGCAGCTCAGTCACTCAGGCTTGGCTCAGAAACTGACAGAAATTCTGCTGAAAACAGGTGACAGACTTTGTGAGAGAGAAGGGGGAGAGGGTGAACAATCAATTTTAAACATTCATCCTTTGTGAACAGATCACAGCAATGATGGAGGAACTATCCTTGCTGGATCTCTGGAGCGCTAATATGGGTGTTATGCGCTGAAGGGACTGGTTTCCAGAGGGCTAGTATGGACATTGTGGACTGAATGGATTCTTGGACTTGCAGTTCAGTGAGTCATGGCTGGTGGACTGGCACTTCAGTCACTTACAACTGGTGGGCTGGCAGTTCACTTATTCATGGCTGGTAGGCTGGCAGTCCAGTCACTCATGGCTGGTGTGGTGGCAGTTCACTCAGTCACCTCTCCTCCCTTCACCCCCCCCACTCTGCTCCTTGCCATTCCCCTCCTCCCCACGTATTCAGTCCATCTCCCCTCAACCTCCCCTCCCACGCACTCTTAGTGGCTCTCTGACAACGCAACCATTCCTGTGCAGTAGGTTCCCATCGTGACGAAGAACACAGGCATGGCAAGTGCAAAAATTAGCGTTCATGCAGTGCACCCGCGACGAACGGGAGTTCAAGGCGCTCCCGCTACAATTTGAAAGTCGGGCCGACAGGTAAGTGTTTTACCGTGGCTGTGTGTATTTTCTCTGGTCTGCTTTGTGTTCCAGAAAGAATGAGCAAGACCAGAGGAAAGAAATCTGCAGCTCACCCCCGTTTGTCTCCCGTTGAGGAGCATGCTTTGGAGGGGGGGGCGAGAGACGGCAGGATTGACTACCGAGCCGAGCCCAGCACCGCTCGTGTTGCCTGAGCAGCGGGCTGGAGGTACTTGCAGCCAGAACCGGGCGGTAGTATCCGACGATTCGGATGAAGATGCCTCTCCGCTCGAGAGCGGCAAAGGCAGCCGCCTAAGCGAATGGAACGGCTTATGGAGCAATTTCTCCAGCGAGATCTGCTGAGAGAGCAGCAGCAGACTCGCCAAGGGAGCTCAGGCACTCCCGCAGTGCCCTGTACGGCATGACCATTGCTTCACCTTCTATTGAAGGCAGCATTGGCGACCAGGTCTGGGCTAGTCAAGAAGAGGGGTCTTTGGCTGAAGATGTCCGGAGTACGCAGGGTGTATAGGATCAGGAAGAGTGCTGTGTGTGGTCAACTACTACGTGGCCATTCCACGAGCGGGTCGGCCTTTAGAGCCGAAACTTGCAGCCAGCATTGACTACCTGTCCTCAAAAACCCCTACAAGAACAGGTGGTCAGTGAAGCTCTTGGATTATATTCAGCCCCAGAAAATTGTACATCATTGAATGTACCAGCTGTAAACAGCCAAATTTGGGAACATTTGGGGCAGAACATCAGGAAACCTGGAGTTGAAGCTCCAGAAAACCCTAAAACTCCTGACAGCAGGAATAACTTCATATGCTCGGTCCATAGATGGTGTGGACATCACCACAAATCAGCAAGATACATTAGCTCTGCTGTGCACCACTCAATTCGAGATTAACAATTTACGGAAGGAAATCATCAAGCCTGCCCTCAACCCTAAGTTTGCAGGACTTTGCAAAACACCGGTTCAGAACCTCCAATTCTGCTCTTTGGAAAGGACCTTCCAAAAATGTGAAAGACCTGGAGGAAGAGTCCAAGACCTTTGGTCTCGTGAGGGCAGGTTTGGGACCGAGCAGACCTAACAAACCCAGGCGGCAGTACCCCATGGTGTCCACCAGTCGCCGACTACCATATGGGACTGGTTGAAAGCTCGGGGTCCGCAACCATTCCCCGTAAGCCGTTTTTAGGCCAGGGCCCAGAGCGGACCCCATGGAAAATGCGCCACCCCCAACAACATCAACAGCAACATCAACAGCACCCTCTACAGCCCAGCAGACACCTCATCATCCAGCGAAGAGGCAGTAAGAAGCACCAGTAACCATGGAGATAGTTGGGTCTGCTTCCTCTTCAGCATATGAGCAGTAGGGGCTCTATTCTAACAGGGGGGAGATTGCACTTGTTTTTGGATGCATGGGAGTCAATCACTAATGACAAATATATACTCAGCAACATTCATGGCTATAAAATTGAAAACATGCCGCCAGTTCAGCATATAACCCAAAGGGTATTCACTCTCTCAGTCAAAGAGAAACAAGAGGGTCAAGCTGAACTTATGAGGCTACTTGCAAAAGGTGTAATTGGAAGAACAAAACATGAACCTTTGGTATTTGTGTCTAATATTTTCACTAAAACTAAAAAAGATGGTGGATGTCGCATCATCATTGACTTAACTTCTTTAAACGAATCTGTTAAGTATATATTTCAAGATGGAAACTTTTGAAAACAGCAGGCAATTGATTTCTAGAGGGTACTTTCTGGCAAGCATCGATTTAAAAGAGCCTACTACTCAGTACCATACACAAGGAGCATCGTAAATACCGAAAGCTGGATGAAACAGCTATGGCAATTTAAAGCCTTACCAAATGGGCTAACCTCAGCTCCAAGGTTGTTCACAAAAATCTTAAAACCTGCCTTGCATTATTGAGGAAACAAAAGCATATAGTCATGGCGTACTTAGACGACATTTTAATTAGTAGGGGGAAAACCTTGGAGACAGCCATTTTAGCAGTAGCAGCCACCAAACGTTTTGTTTGAAACTTTGGGGTTTGACATACATCCAGATAAATCCTATTTGACACCGTCCGCAACCATGGACTATCTTGGATTTGCAGGCGATTGACACTATTCGCAGACTGTAACTCTGTTGAAGGGGAAAGCATCAGAGTTGGCACAATCATGCAACGAACTAATGGTTAATCATCAGCATTTTCCCAATGACACTAGCTATTAGGTAGGGAATTGAGGAATGCTGTGGAAACAGAGGGATCTAGGAATAACTGTGCATAGTTCCCTGAAGGTGGAATCGGCATGTAGGTAAAGAAAGCCTTTGGTGTGCTGGCCTTTATAAATCAAGAGCATTGAATATAGGAGTAGGGAAGTAATGTTAATAATTGTACAAGGCATTGGTAAGACCAATTTTGGAGTATGGTGTACAATTTTGGTCGCCTAGTTATAGGAAGGATGTCAACAACAAAATAGAGAGAGTACAGAGGAGATTTACTAGAATGTTGCCAGGGTTCCAGCAACTATGTACAGAGAAAGGTTGAACAAGTTAGGTCTTTATTCTTTGGAGCGCAGAAGGTTAAGGGGTGACTTGATGAGTCTTTAAAATGATGAAAGGGATAGACAGAGTTTTGACGTGGATAAGCGGTTTCCCATTGAGGGTAGGGAAGATTCAAACAAGAGGGCATGACATGAGAATTAAGGGACAGAAAGTTTAGGGGTAAACGGTGAGGGGGAACTTCTATGTACTCAAGAGGGTGGTGGCTGTGTGGAATGAGCTTCCATCAGAGGTGGTGGAGGCAGGATCGATTTTAACATTTTAAAGTAAAGTGGATAGGTATATGGACGTGAAGGGAATGGAGGGGCATGGTCTGAGTGCAGGTAGATGGGACTAGGGGAAAACAAATGGTCGGCATGGACTGGAAGGGCCGAGAGGGCCTGTCTCCGTGCTGTAATTGTTATATGTTATATGTTATACCTGCCGTATGGTTTGGTAGCTAGTGTAATTGGGAAAATGGTAGCAGTCTCCTTTCCAGCTGTACAATTTGGCCTCTGCACTATCAACATTTACAAAGAGCAAAAGTGCATGCGCTAAAGAAAAACGCAGGTCACTTTGACCGAGTTATAAATTTAAACTGCTGAATCCATTCCAGAGTTACAATGTGTGGACAAGGAACATTAGGCTTAGCTCCAGTCAAATAATAATCACCAACCCAGTATTAACCATTCAAACGGATGCCAGTGCTTTGGGCTGGGGAGCAACTAACATGCAATCCAGCACAGGAGGCAGATGGACTAATTTTGAATCATCTTGCCTACAGACACGGGGTATTTAGAAACTACTAATTAGAAACGTTGGGTGCGTTTTATGGTTTAAAAGCAACTTCATCTAATACGCATCACGCACATGTCCGGTTGCAATTAGATAATACCACGGTGGTAGCTTACATCAACCACATGGGTGGTGTAAAGTCGATATCATGTGACAATTTTGGTCAACCTAATCTGGCAATGGTGTATCCGAAAGACATATTTGGTTATCAGCAACTTACCTACCAGGTAAGCAAAAATACAGTGGCAGACACCAGGTCACGCAAATTTAACAATAACATCGAATGGATGTTAAATCTCAAACTATTTGCTGAAATTACAAGGCAATATGGCATACCAGATATCGATCTATTTGCATTTAGGCTTGAATCGCCAGTACCAATGTATGTCGATTGGAACCAGACCCTGAGGCAACAGCAGTTGATGCATTCACACTGCATTGGGGGAAAATGTTCTTCTATGCTTTTTCCTCCCTTCTGTCTCATCAGTCGGGTGTTACGCAAGATTCAATTGGATTCCGCTTCAGGAATCTTGATAATACCCGACTGGCCTACACAGCCATGGTTCCCAGTGGCCCTCGACATGGCTGTCGAAACACCGTTGGAATTCCCCAGCAGTCCAGAATTATTAATCCACCCAGTGTCAGGCATTAGTCACCCGTGCCATGACAGAGTCAATCTCCTGGCTTGCAGATTCTAAAAAATACCTCTACTGGGCCTGGGACTGTCTGAGGACACCATCAACATGATGACCGCATCCCACCAGGAGTCCACCAGGAGACAATACCTGACCACCATCAGCAAATGGGAACGGTATTGCTCCAAAACAGGAACTACTACTCAACAGCAACAGCTACCAGTGTTGTGGAGTTCCTGGTTGGATTACAATGGGATGGACTCAGCTACAGCGTCATCAATACAGCCAGGAGTGCGTTGTCAGCTTATTTGGTTCCAGCTGCAAGACAACAGGCTTTGGGGTCCCATCCACTGGTGGTCAAACTCATGAGGGGTATTTTTTAATACTAATTCCCCCAGAACAAGGTACACTCAGATCTGGGATGTCAGCATTGTTGCTGACGTACCTTGGGGATGGCCACCACCCAGGTCACTCACGCTGGAACAACTTACCCTGAAATCAGTCATGCTCATGGCACTAGTGTCAGCACAAAGGGTACAGTCCCTCCACCTTCTGAGGCTGGACAGCATGACAGAGTCATTGGATTGTATCACATTCCATATTCAGGGTCTGGTCAAACAAACTAGACCAGGAACCACGCCTCCAGTTATGGAGTTCCGGGCATATTCATCTGACCCACGGCTGTGTGCCAAGACCCATCTCGCCATTTACATGGACACAAACATACTTAAGAGGGAGAGAAAAAGCCTTTTGGATAAGCCACTATAAGCCCCATGGTCAGGTGACGAGCCAAAACCATTTCAAGGTGGCTCAAGCAGGTGCTTAAGTCCGCGGGAATCAACACTAATGTTTACAAATCTCACTCCACCAGGGCTGCATTCACGTCGGCGGCTAGGCGAATGGACGTGCCTATGGACCATATTCCTGGCCAGAGCAGGATGGTCCTCAGAAAGAACTTTCCAAAGGTTTTATAATAAGCCGCTGGCGGAACCTGCTCCATTTGCAGACAGAATTTTAGAGTCTGCAGATAATATTTAATTTAAGCCTGGGGGAGCTCTCTGTTTTTTGTTGTTATTAATAAACCTTTTTTGTTCACAAACAGGTTATTGTTGATTGTGATAACATACTTCCTCCCTCAAAGGTCTTCAGACAGTGAGTGAAGCATGAGCTGGTACACGGTTCGGAATCACAGAGCTTTGAAGGCTTTGTACGTGCCCCCTTGGGCAAGAGTGACCATAATATGGTCGAGTTCTTCATTAGGATGGAGAGTGACATTGTTAATTCAGAAACAATGGTTCTGAACTTAAAGAAAGGTAACTTTGAGGGTATGAGATGTGAATTGGCCAAGATTGACTGGCAATCAATTCTAAAAGGGTTGACGGTGGGATACGCAATGGAAGACATTTAAAGACTGCATGGATGAACTACAAAAATTGTTCATCCCAGTTTGGCAAAAGAATAAATCAGGAAGGTAGTGCATCCGTGGATAACAAGGGAAATCAGGGATAGTATCAAAGCAAAGGATGATGCGTACAAAGTAGCCAGAAAAAAAGCAGCATACCAGAGGACTGGGAGAAATTCAGAGACCAGCAGAGGAGGGCAAAGGGCTTAATTAGGAAAGGAAAAATAGATTATGAAAGAAAACTGGCAGGGAACATAAAAACTGACTGCAAAAGTTTTTATAGATATGTGAAGAGAAAGAGATTAGTTAAAACAAATGTAGGTCCCTTGCAGTCAGTAACAGGTGAGTTGATCATGGGGAACAAGGATATGACGGACCAATTGAATAACTACTTTGGTTCCGTCTTCACAAGGGAGGACATAAATAATCTGTCGGAAATAGCAGGGGACCCGCGGGTCAAAGGAGGAATTGAGTGAAATCCAGGTTAGTCGGGAAGTGGTGTTGGGTAAATTGAATGAATTAAAGGCCGATAAATCCCCAGGGCCAGATAGGCTGCATCCCAGAGTACTTAAGGAAGTAGCTCGGGAAATAGTGGATGCATTAGTGATAATCTTTCAAAGCTCTTTAGATTCTGCAGTAGTTCTTGAGGATTGGCAGGTAGCAAACATAACCCCTCTTTTTAAGAAGGGAGGGAGGGAGAAAACGGGGAATTACAGACCAGTTAGTCTAACATCGGTAGTAGGGGAAACTGCTAGAGTCAGTTATTAAAGATGGGATAGCAGCACATTTGGAAATTGGTGACATCATTGCAAAGTCAGCATGGATTTACGAAGGGTAAAATCATGTCTGACGAATCTTGAGGAATTTTTCGAGGATGTAACTAGTAGCGTGGATAGGGGAGAACCAGTAGATGTGGTGTACCTGGACTTTCCAGAAGGCTTTCGACAAGGTCCCTCATAAGAGATTAGTATACAAACTTAAAGCATACGGCATTGGGGGTTCAGTATTCATGTGGATAGAGGACTGGCTGGCAAACAGGAAGCAAAGAGTAGGAGTAAACGGGTCCTTTTCACAATGGCAGGCAGTGACTAGTGGGGTACCGCAAGGGTCCGTGCTGGGACCCCAAGTTATTTACAATATACATTAATGATCTGGATGAGGAATTGAAGGCAATATCTCCAAGTTTGCGGATGACATTAAGCTGGGGGCAGTGTTAGCTGTGAGGGGGATGCTAGGCAACTGCAAGGTGAACTTGGATAGGCTGGGTGAGTGGGCAAATGTTTGGCAGATGCAGTATAATTTGGATAAATGTGAGGTTATCCACTTTGGTGGGAAAAACAGGAAAGCAGACTATTATCTAAATGGTGGCCGGTTAGGAAAAGGGGAGATGCAGCGCGACCTGGGTGTCATGGTACACCAGTCATTGAAAGTAGGCATGCAGGTGCAGCAGGCAGTGAAGAAAGCGAATGGTGTGTTAGCTTTCATAGCAAAAGGATTTGAGTATAGGAGCAGGGAGGTTCTACTTCAGTTGTATAGGGTCTTGGTGAGACCACACCTGGAGTATTGCGTACAGTTCTGGTCTCCAAATCTGAGGAAGTACGTTATTGCCATAGAGGGAGTGCAGGAGAAGGTTCACCAGACTGATTCCTGGGATGTCAGGACTGTCTTATGAAGAAAAGACTGGATAGACCTCGGTTTATACTCTCTAGAATTTAGGAGATTGGGAGGGGATCTTATAGAAACTTACAAACTTAAGGGCTTGGACAGGCTAGATGCAGGAAGATTGTTCCCAATGTTGGGGAGGTCCAGGACAAGGGGTCACAGCTTAAGGATAAGGGGAAAATCCTTTAGGACCGAGATGAGAAGGACTTTTTTCACACAGAGAATGGTGGGTCTCTGGAACTCTCTGCCACAGAGGGTAGTGGAGGCCAGTTTCATTGGCTATATTTTAAAAGCGAGTTAGATGTGGCCCTTGTGGCTAGGGGGAGCGGAGGGTTATGGGGAGAAGGCAGGTACGGGATACTGAGTTGGATGATCGGCCATGATCATATTGAATGGCGCTGCAGGCCCGAAGGGCCGAATGGCCTACTCCTGCACCTAATTTCTATGTTTCTATACACACACAGACACGCACACAGACACACGCACACACACAGACACAAAAGCCACACTGACACACACACACTCAAATAAGTGCACACACTCATACAGACACTCACACACCACAGACCGACACACACACGCTCCACACAAACACTCACACACAGACGCAGACTGACACACAGCAGTCACTCACACACACACACAAACACACAGAAAATCACACTCACAGGACAGGACACATACACTCACACAGACATGCAGACAGACACATACACGAACAGACACGCACAGACACACGCACAGACACACGCATCAGACAGACACACGCATACATCACACATACCACCACACACACACTACAAACACACAAATGCATACACATATACACTCACACACAAACTCACAAATCCAGTGCAATCAATTGCTTTCAGAAGTCACCCTAATTAGTAAATAGAGTCCACTTGTGTGTAATCGAATTTCAGTGTAAATACAGCTGTTCTGTGAAGGCCTCAGTGGTTTGTTAGAGAACATTAGTGAACAAACAGCATCATGAAGCCCAAGGAACACACTAGACAGGTCAGGATAAAGTTGTGGAGAAGTTAAAAGCAGGGTTAGGTTATAAAAAAATATCATATAACCATATAACAATTACAGCACGGAAACAGGCCCTCTCGGCCCTTCCAGTCCGTGCCGACCATTTTGTTTTCCCCTAGTCCCATCTACCTGCACTCAGACCATACCCCTCCATTCCCTTCCCGTCCATATAACCTATCTACTTTTACTCTTAAATGTTAAAATCGATCCTGCCTCCACCACTTTCTGCTGGAAGCTCATTCTCCACACAGCCACCACCCTCTGAGTAAAGAAGTTCCCCCTCACGTTACCCCTAAACTTCCGTCCCTTAATTTGCATGTCATGCCCTCTTGTTTGAATCTTCCCTACCCTTAATGGGAAAAGTTTATCCACGTCAACTCTGTCTATCCCTTTCATCATTTTAAAGACCTCAATCAAGTCCCCCCTTAACCTTCTGCGCTCCAAAGAATAAAGACCTAACTTGTTCAACCTTTCTCTGTAACATAGTTGCTGGATCCCAGGCAACATTCTAGTAAATCTCCTCTGTACGCTCTCTATTTTGTTGACATCCTTCCTATAATTAGGTGACCAAAAATTGTACACCACACTCCAGAATTGGTCTCACCAATGCCTTGTACAATTTTTAACATTACTTCCCTTCTCCAATATTCAAAGCTCTGATTTTTAAAAAGGCCAGCACACCAAAGGCTTTCTTTACCCACCCCATCTACATGCGATTCCACCTTCAGGGAACTATGCACAGTTATTCCTAGATCTCTCTGTTCCACAACATTCCTCAATTCCCTACCATTTACCATGTACGTCCTATTTTGATTTGTCCTGCCAAGATGTAGCACTTCACACTTATCAGCATTAAACTCCATCTGCCATCTTTCAGCCTACTTTTCCATATGGCCCAAATCTCTCTGTAGACTTTGAACATCTACTTCATTATCCACAACACCACCTACCTTAGTATCATTTGCCATACTTACTTATCCAATTTTCCACCCCATCATCCAGATCATTGATGTACATGACAAACAACAGTGGACCCAACACAGATCCCTGAGGCACCCCACTGGTCACCGGCTTCCAACCTGACAAACAGCCATCCACCATTACTCTCTGACATCTCCCATTCAGCCACTGTTGAATCCATCTTGCTACTCCACCATTAACACCCAAAGATTGAACCTTCTTAAACCACCCTTCCATGGAGAACCTTGTCAAAGGCCTTACTGAAATCCATATAGACAACATCCACTGCTTTTACCCTCATCAATTTCCCTAGTAACCGCTCAATCAAAAAATTCAAGAAGGTTTGTCAAACATGACCTTCCAGGCACAAATCCATGTTGGCTGTTCCTGATCAGACCCTGTTTATCCAGATGCTTATAATATATTATCTCTAAGTATTCTTTCCATTAATTTACCCACCACTGACGTCATAAACTAACAGGTCTATAATTGCTAGGTTTATTCTTTGAACCCTTTTTAAACAATGGAAAAACATGCGCAGTACGCCAATACTCCGGCACTATTCCCGTTTCTAATGACATTTGAAATTATTCTGTCATTAGCTCCTGCTATTTCTACACTAACTTCCCTCAATGTCCTAGGGAATATTCCTATCAGGACCTGGAGATTTATCCACTTTTTTTCAAAAGTGTCAGTACTTCCTCCTCTTTGAATCTCATAGTAACTTTTTTTCCTTACTTTATCCCAAGCTTTGAACATCTCATGGAGCAGTGTTCAATCCATCATCTGAAAATGGAAGGAGCATGGCACAACTGCAAAACCTACCAAGACATGGCCGTCCACTTAAACTGACAGGCCGGCAAGGAGAGCATTGATCGGAGAAGCAGCCAAGAGGCCCATGGTAACTCTGGAGGAGCTGCGGAGATCCACAGCTCAGGTGGGAGAATCTGTCCCACAGGACAACTATTAGTCGTGCACTCCACAAATCGGGCCTTTATGGAAGAGTGGCAAGAAGAAAGCCATTGTTGAAAACAAAACCATAAGAAGTCCTTTTTCAGTTTGCCACAAGCCATGTGGGGGACACAGCAAACATGTGGAGGAAAGGTGCTCTGGTCTGATGAGACCAAAATTGAAGTTTTTGGCCTAAATGCAAAGCGCTATGTGTGGTGCAAAACTAACACTGCACATCACCCTGAACACACCATCCCCACTGTGAAACATGGTGGTGGCAGCATCATGCTGTGGGGATGCTTTTCTTCAGCAGGGACAGGGAAGCTGGTCAGAGTTGATGGGAAGATGCATGGAGCCAAATACAGGGCAATCTTGGAAGAAAACCTGTAGAGTCTGCAAAAGACGAGACTGGGGCGGAGGTTCACCTTCCAGCAGGACAACGACCCTAAACATACAGCCAGAGCTACAATGGAATGGTTTAGATCAAAAGCATATTCATGTGTTAAATGGCCCGGTCAAAGTCCAGACCTAAATCCAATTGAGAATCTCCGGCAAGATTTGAAAATTGCTGTTCACAGACGCTCTCCATCCAATCTGACTGAGCTTGAGCTATTTTGCAAAGAAGAATGGGCAAAAATTTCAGTCTCTAGATGTGCAAAGCTGGTAGAGACATACCCCAAAAGACTTGCAGCTGTAATTGCAGCGAAAGGTGGTTCTACAAAGTATTGACTCAGGGGCCCGAATACTTTTGCACGCCACACTTTTTCAGTTTTTTATTTGTAATAAAATTTGGAAACCAAGTATCATTTTCCTTCCACTTCACAATTATGCACCACTTTGTGTTGGTCTATCACATAAAATCACAATAAAATACATTTATGTTTTGTGGTTGTAACATGACAAAATGCGGAAAAGTTCAAGGGGTATGAAAACTTTTGCAAGCCACTGTATGGCAGTAAACTTTTTTGAATACTCAAATGGCTCAGCGCAGCATCTCCATTCTGGGCCTTCAGCAGTCAGCAACAGTTCCGCATTCAGCACGACCTCTGCACTCACCGGAAATTACGCAATCAGCATGACCTGTCCACTGAGCGGAAATCACAAAATCAGCGGGGACTTTTGCAGTAAACACGGTCGGACCTCATAAAGCGTGTATTCTTTCCAAACACAGTTGCAATAGCCACAGTTGCGATAGCCGCAGTTGCCAAAGCCACAGTTGCCAAAGCCACAGTGGCCAAAGCCACAGTGGCCAAAGCCACAGTGGCAAAAGCCACAGTGGCAAAAGCCACAGTTGCAAAAGCCACACAGTTGCAAAAGCCACACAGTTGCAAAAGCCACAGAGTTGCAAAAGCCACACATTTCAATAACCACACATTTCAATAGCTACAGTTTCAACAGCCGCACATTGCAACAGCCGCACATTGCAACAGCCGCACATTGCAATAGCCACACAATGCAATAGCACGACAGTTGCAAAAGCCAAACATTTCAATAGCCACATATTTCAAATAGACACACATTTCAAAAGCCACAGTTGCAAAAGCCACAGTTTAACATAAAGGGCACTCACAGGTCAGCAGACGATGTGTTCTGTAGATTCACAGCTCAGACTGAGAGTCATGACCTCTCACTCACCATCTTGCAGCGACAGAGCCACGTCCAAACTTCTGGGTTTTATAGCCACTCCCTCCTGGTCTTCCTGGCGGTGATTGACTGGAGAGAGTATCTCAACATTTTTTAAACACATAACTCTTTTATTTTTCATCGATGGGAAAGATCCTCGGCACCTGATGAGCGGGGGGGGGGGGGGGGGGGGGGGGGGGGGGGGGGGGGGGGGGGGGGGGGGGGGGGGGGGGGGGGGGGGGGGGGGGGGGGGGGGGGACTCTGAGTAAGATGGCGAAATACACAGCCATAAGTGGTAGCGTTTTTTATACAACAAAGCAGGAAGTGGTCAAGATTAGATTTTATATTTATATATAATTTATATAGATTGGAGCCTCTGGCAGCTGGCTCCACATACCACTGCCATTTGTGTGACAAAATTGCCCCTCAGCTTTCATAAGAATTAGGAGCAGAATTGGGCCATTTTGCCCAACATCTACTCTGCCATTAAATCATGACTGATCTATATTTCCTCCTCTACCTCATTCAACTGCCTTCTTCAAGTTCCCTTTAACACTCTTACTAATCATTGAATTAAATTGAATAAAGGTTATTAGCCAAATATTTTTAAGTACAAGGAATTTGCTTTTGCGAGCAGATAGCGATAGGTTCATGTATATCGTGAATACTTGCGAGCAACAACACGATATACATGAACCTATCAAGAACTGCTTTAAGAATACACTAGATGGGTCCCAGTTACACGGGAGGCCTGGACCCCCCCCAACACAACACAACACCAACCCCCAATACCAACCCCCCAACACAACCCTAAACCCCCAGAATACTACCCCCCAACATCACCCCACCCCAACACCACCAAGCCCCTCCCCCCACACCATCACCCCCCCTCCTCCACACCACCAACCCCCCCCCACACCACCAACTCCCCGCCCCCACACCACACACCCCCTAATCGACATCACCAACCCCCCCCCCCCACACACCACCAACCCCCTCCCACACCTTGGTGGAATATTGCATTGGGGAATGGGTTGCATTGGGGACCAAGCTTCCCATGTGGTGTGGGTGAGGTTGGGGAGGTGGTGGTGTGGGGGCCCACTTAGTCTAGTGGATTCATAATAATAAAAGGTTACCAATCACAGAAATCAATAGAAATCGACCGTAATTTACTTTCTTTTGCCTCACTCTCTTCTTAAACAGCGGAGTTCCATTTGCATTTTTTCAGTCCTGTTTTCTAGTGATTCTTGAAAGATCACTGCTAATGCCTCCACAATCTCTACAGCTACCTCAACCCTGGGATGTAGTCCATCTAATTCAGGTGAGTTATCCATCTTCAGACCTTTCAGTGTCCCACGTAATAACAATTGCTGATATCCGGCACATTGCTGCTGTCTTCTACTGTGAAGACTGTCATAAAAAACCTAATTCACTTCATCCGCTATTTTGTCCACTATTGCCCCTTCTGCAGCATCATTTTCCAGCAGTCCAATATCCACTTGACTCTCTTTTACACTTTGTCTGACAAAACGTCCAGTTGGCTACAATATATTATTGGCCAGCCTATCGTGGTGAAACAGTGGCACAGACATAGAGTTGGTGGTCTTATTGTGCCAGAGACCCGGGTTCAATCATGTCGATGGCTGCTGTCTGGATGGAGTTTGTCCATTCTCCCCATGACCTGCATGGATTTTCTCCGATATCTTCAGTTTTCTCCCACTCCAAGGACGTACAGGTTAGCAGGTTAATTGGTTTAGTATAAAAGTAAATTGGCCCTAGATTGTCCCTAGTGCGTGTAGGATAGTGTTAATGCGCGGGGATCGTTGGTCGGCGCGGACTCGATGGCCAAAGGGCCTGTTTCCACACTATATCTCTAAAGTAAACTAAACAGCTCCCTATTCCTCGAAGGTCACAGGCGTTATCCGGCCTTAAATACCAACTCAGGTACCGACCCAGTGACTAGCGCCTCCAACACCAAGGCGTCGCCCTCTAGATCCGAGGGTTCGTTGTGCCCTTGGGTTGCCAGCAGGTGCCGCCACATGACCCCTCCCCCCCCAGAACCAGAGGCACAGAACCGGACCGGACTCCGAACGAGGCGGCCAGAACGCTCAGATACAATTCAATGCCCCGGGGGCTTGCTCGATTCAGAGGAATCTCAGGAGCCCGGGACAGCGGAAGCCCATGACTGAGTGTTTGAGCCACATGGACTGACTCGCTCACGGACTCATTTTCACACCAGCCTCACACGTCCAAATCAAATGCAGTAGTCCGTGCCACAGCACGCGAAAGACCTTTATACGGACGCTACAAGGGCAACCTGTGGGAGTCACGGCGAAGACAAATGTACGTGCAGCCCATCAGCGGCAGTGACACATGTGAAGGGGCCACAACTGACACGACGTTGGGATGGGAGATAGGGCGCCGACCCTCTCCTGCAAGCGGATCAACACCGATGACGGGGGTTCCTGGGACCCATCAGCAGCAGGGACAAACTCCCCGGAGACGGCGAGTGGAGCACCATAACCATCTCCGCGGAGGACGATGACAGGTCCTTCTTGGGGGCCGTGTGAATCCCCAACAGGACCCACGGCAACTCGTACATCCAACCCATGGCCCGTGAGACGAGCCTTCAGGGCAGCCTTCAGACAGCGGTGGAACTGCTCCACCAACTCATTTGACTGTGGATGGTATGCTGTCGAGTGGTGGAGCTGCGTCTCCAACAGGCGTGCCACAACTGAGTTGAAGTGTCCGCGAGCGAATGGCCTCTGGCCTCCGCGTAAAACGGTCAACCACCGCAAGCAGATGCAAAACACCCGGGATGTCCACTTGTACGTGTGCGAACCACCGGCGTGGGAACCTGGACATGTCGATGCTCCTTTGATCTCAGGCACGGGATGCACGCCAGGGCCCAGCGAGCGACCTGCTTCCGACGTCCGTGCCACATGAACCTTGCGGCCATCATAGCGACTGTGCCCCCAGATGGATGGGTGGCCAGCCCATGGATCACCTCAAGCACGCGATGGCGTCAGGCCGCTGGAATGATAGGCCTCGGCTAACCCGTGGATGGAACCCAAGGAACCCACGGCACGTTCACAAGCACCAAGCCAGAGATCGCGGTGCGGTACGCCAGCTTCTCATCATTCGTCATCTGGGCTGCCGCCAAAACGGATTAATCTATTCCCAAGGACGTGTTAAGCACGGTTGCAATTGCCGGACGGGACAAAGTATCCACCACTAGGTTGCATTTCCCGGTGATGTGTCGAAAGTACGTTGTATACTCCGAAATAGCCGTGGCGCTGCTGATGGCAGACCAAGGATCAAAAAACATTCGCGAAAGCAGACGTGAGGGGCTTGTGTCCGTGAAGGCTACGAAGGAACGGCCCTCGAGGAAGTACTGGAAGTGCTGTACTGCGAGGTGTAAGGCGAGCAACTCCTGGTCAAAGGCGCTGAGCACTGCACTCAGGAGATGGCGAAAGAAGCCGAAAGGCCATCAACGACCGTTAATCGACTGTTCCAAGACGCTGCTGACCGCAGAGTCCAAGGCATCCACAGTAAGAGCTGTGGGGGCATCGGCCGACAGATGCCCGAGCCAAGGCCTCCTTCGCCCGTCAGCAACTGAAAAAGCGGCCACAAAAGTTTGGCAGCCGCCGGAATGAACCGGTGGTAAAATGTGACCATCGCTATGAAGTCCCGGAGGCCACGTACGATAGCTGGCCGCGGGAACTGGCGGATTGCCTCAATCCTGTCCGGCAGAGGCACTGCTCCATGCCATGTCACCTGATGCCCCAGGAAGTTGATGGCCCAAAGGCCGATTTGGCACTTGCCAGGGTTAATTATGAGGCCATGCTCACTGAGGCGCTGGAAGAGTAGAGGCAGGTGGGCGCAGTGTTGCTCTCGCGAGGGACTTGCCACGAGGATGTCATCCAAGTAGACAAACTAGAAGTCGAGCCCGCGCACCATGGTGTACATTAGGACCTGAAAGGCCAGCTCGGCATTCTTGAGGTCGAAGGGCATCCGCAGGAACTCGAACAACCCGAACGGGTGATAATTGCCATCTTGGGGACATCCTCCGGTCGCACGGGGATCTGGAGATATCTCCGGACTAGGTCGATCTTGGTGAAGAACCTAGCCCCGGACACATGTGCTGAGAAGTCCTGTATGTGGGGAATAGTGTAACGGTCAACGGTCATGGCCTCGTTAAGGCGGCTGTAGTCCCCACACGGCCTTCCGCAGCATGTGCAGCGGGGAGGCCCATGGGCTGTTGGAGCATCGAACGATGCCCATGGCCTCTATACTCCGAAACTCCACCTTTGCTATTAGGAGTTGTCGGGAGCGAGCCTGCTGGCGTGGGCCTGGAAGCGGTGGACCCGCTGTCAGAATATGGTGCATGACACCGTGCCTTAGGTTGGTCGAGCTGAATTTGGGGATGACAATGTCCAGCAACTCAGCCAGTACCTGGGCATAGACATTGTCCACTGTTGCTATGGGGTTGCTGACCGGCGCGATGGGTGCACTTGAGCGCAAGGAGTTTTTCTGAAATGTTGGTGCGTGGACGAGACGTTGGCTCCTCAAGTCCATGAATAAGCGACTGCGCCCACAAGAAATCTGCACCCAGATTTTCTGCGTCCGCGAAGATGAAAGGCCAGGTGAAATGGCATGCGCCGAAAATCACGGGAAAACTGTGCAGTCACCTTAGGTACGGATTGAACTGCCATTCGCAGCATTTAACGGGGGGGGTCTCATGTTGGGATATTGCAAGGACTACTTTGTTATATCACAAGGACTTCTCTGTTTGCCCGCGTAGCAACATGTATATGTGGGAATGTTGTAATATGGGCAGGGCACTCTGGTTCCAGATGGCTGTGAACTAAACGGAGCCTTGATTTATGCTCAGCTTCAAACCCCTAAATAAGTGTACCTGTGGTCATTCCAGACTCATAACAATGGTAAAACAGATACCGGACCATGAAGTACAAAGGTGGCAGCGGTTTTGTGTGATTTGTAAAATGGATGGTGTCTTCATCCATTTTACTTGTCACATCCTCAAAAAGTACCAGAAGTTTAGTCAAGCATGATTTTCCTTTCATAAATCCATGCTGACTATTTTACTGCTGATCCTGATAAAGCATTCAAGTTTGTCCAGGACATTCTGGGATCTGTCAAGGATAAGTAATACCATCTGTCGCGGCAGATTTTCATATCTTTCAGGTAATTAGCACCCTAGCCGCTAAATGGATGAGAATGGTTGAAGGGGAGTGTCTTCGAAACGCATGCGAGCTCACTCACCAAGACCCTCAGAGCTTCTTCACAGATATGGCTTCAAAACACACTTTTGATGAATAAGTGCTTTATTGTTGATGGATCCAAAAGTAAGATATATCCAAATTCTTACGACTCGTTACTACAATCTTCATCGAACTCCAGCATTACTTTAGACATTTGAAAATTCCTCATTTCTCCGTAACACTGGCATAATCTGGCATGTTGCCCGCATTGTCGAAGGGTTAAACTGCTCCATTGTGTCTCCAAACTAATCTAAAACTAAACTTCTGCGCAAGCATCTTAGCTTCAAACACGACCAAAAACACATCATAAATCCCACCCTCAATATAACAGGTGGTCTAAAATTTAAATGCACATGCCATCATCAATGACATGCAAAACAGGCCAAATGACCACTACATACCGGCCCCTAATTGTTCCGAGTATATAGACGAGGCAATTACTAATAAACATTTTTAAAAAAGTGGCCATGAAAGCTTCAGCTGAAAACCTCAAAAATTCAAACCGGACAGATCTAAAAATGCTCACCGGCAGACGTTCAGCAGTCGCGTAAGTGACGTCATCAGAACGCGACCTGGTACTTTTAAAATGCCCAGTAGACGCTCGCCAAAGCCACGGAGGAAACATCAACTAGAAGTTATTGAAGGCCGCGAAGAAGCCTCGACCTCGATTATGGCACACCCCCCGAGAGGAAGCATCAAGGCAACCTCCGGGTTTGGACATCCGTTCATTACTATGTCAGGAACTTTCGGCTGTGAAGGCAGAAATCTGTGGCAAGATTGACAAGATTGATGCCTGTATAGAGGAGGTGAATTCCAACCTGAAAGGGGAAATCCACAGGCTGAAACCGACATCATCCGTAAGTTGGAACCTATTCTTGCTACTTTACAAAAACAAAGCGAGGCTATTCGGGAATTGAAAAATTGCTGTGGCTCTAAATGTCGAGACAACACACAGGCTGAGGTGGAACGTATCTCTGGGTTCCTAACTAAAGTAACAGGAAAATGTCTAGATTTGGGTGCTCTAAATGTCAGAACCTAAGGATTGTTGGAGTGAAAGAAGGCAAAGAACATGGTCACAATCTTTAAGATTTTACAGCTCAACTACTTCAAGATGTACTCTATTTGGATGAAAAACATAGACTGGACCGGGCTCACAGAGCTCTGAGAGCCCGGTGAGACGCCACAGCCCCACCAAGACATCTGCTCCTGAGGGTACACCACTGCCATGTTCTAGAGGATATTCTGCAAAAAGTTGCCAGCTTTTCAAGGTGAAAACATACGAATCTTCAGAGACTTTCCTAGCGAAGTCGTTGGGAAAAGAGCACTCTTCTCCAAGTCAAGATCTATCCTGAGGGAGATACCAGATCTCCGAATTGCCCTACTATATCTTACCAAATTGCGAGTTACTTATAAAGGGGTTGAATCATTCTTTACTGATCCTGATAAAGCATTCAAGTTTGTCCAGGACATTCTGGGATCTGTCAAGGGATAAGTAATGCCTTACTGAGTTTATACTGTGATGATAATCAATAAGTTTATACTGTGTTTATAATCAATAACTTGTTTATAAACCTACAAACTTAGAGTCTGTTAATATGTCAAAATAGTATTAATAGAAAGTTAAGTAATAAGTGCCGCATGTTAGTAAAAACTTTTAATATTCAACTACTTAGTTAGATTCCACTAAGATACTTAACTTGTTGATTCCCTGACGGATTTAAATGTTTTTACGGATAGTTCTGTTTAGTTCTTATTAACTCCTTAAGGTGCGGAGTTATCCAATATTATCTATTTTACGGAAGTTTTCACTCACTTAGCCACCGTTGGGTGGTATTCACTAGCAGCATTCTTATATGCTGTAATTTTTGTTGTTTTTCTTTTTCACTTTCTAAATTCTTTAATAAATATCTCATCTATCTTTACGAATGCACATTTTTCTGGAGATATCTCTGGGGGATAGGGGAAATAGGGGTTAGGGGAAATGGGGATAGGGCTAACCCACCCAGTACTTAAAGAAAATATTTCAAATAATGTATTGGACCATTTAAATCAATGGAGACCATGCAAGCTTTAAAATACAAGACGATGTAGCCAGGAAAATAGGAGGGAAAGGAAGCATATTTTGTAGTTGGAACATTAGGGGCATTAATTAGCCAATTAAAAGGGGTAAAATATTAGCCCATTTAAAATCTATTAATACTAATATAATATTTCTTCAGGAGGCGCATCTCAAAAATGGAGCTCACAATAGGCTGAAGGGTAGGTAGATTGGACAATTATATCACTACCATTTTCTTCAAAGCAAGAGGAACAGCAATTCTAATTCAGAAAGGTATACCATTCAAACATAAATTCACTATAGCTGATATGGAAGGCAGGTACATTATAATATCAGGTGAATTGTATTCAACTCCTTTGATTTACGCTCCTAACTTCGATAATTCCCCAATTGTTTAATATAATATTTAATACAATTCCAGACTCTGGTTCAGCATAATCTGATTTAAATTGTGCATTAGATCAATCCTTGGATAAATCTTCACTTCAAAGGAAAAAGTACATCAAAAATCGACCTTTTAAACACCTATATAAACAATACAAACATAAGAGATGTATGGAGGATTGTCAATCCTTCTGGTAGAGAATACTCTTTATATTCTGGTGTTCATAAGTTTATACACAAATTGACTATTTCTTGGTTGATGACAAACATATCCCTTATACCTACAATCCAAAATATCACAACATTATTATTTTGTATCATTGTCCCCTACTTTTCAGTAAAATTGGAAGGAAGGAATAACACCAGCCATTTCGGAGATTTAATCCACAAATACTAGCTGAAGCAAGCTGTTGTGACTGTCTGAAGTTACAGATGAAAACATGTTTTGAGACAAACGTCACCCCGTATTTCTCCATCCTTGCTGTGGAAAACTTTTAAAGCCTATGTTAGAAGCTGTATTAACGGATTACCAAGCTTTTCAAAACAAGAAAAATAAGACTGAACAACTGGAATTGGAAAAACAGATAAAACAGTTAGACCTAGAAAATGCTGCTGATCCATCCACGGTAAAACATAATAAGATAGCCTAGTTATCGGTAAATTAATACATCTAGATCAAACTGGGTTTATACCTAAACGACACTCATTTTATAATTTGAGACATTTGTTTAACATAATATATTTGCATAGAATGCCAAACGAAGATCTAACAATTATTTTACTTCGGAGTCACGTGAGTGACTACGTGAAGACCCCGCCAGGACGCATGCGCGACAATATCGTCGAACGCATTGCGGAAGCGACAGTCGGGAGGAGCGCGCTCCTCCAGCGCGAATTTTGAAAAAAATGACTGAAGGTATGCCTTACCTTTTCTGGTGAAGCGTGGCGACTCGGTGTAATTTCTTTTTCAGAGGAAGCACCATGGAGTCGCGTAAGGGGAGAGCAGCAGCTGTTACCGCTGCTGTGGGAAGCAGCAGCAGCGTGCCGTCTCTCCAGAGCTGCAGGTGCTGCCAGCAGCTGCCGGCTTCTCGCCGCTACAGACCGCAGGTGCGCCGCGGTCGGCGGCAAAACCACCCGGAAGTCGGACAGGTCCGTGGACTCGGCTGGGTCCGGACCTGAAGACAACCCCGTTCACAGATAGCGACGGCGGGGCGTCTTTCCCGCGGGAGCGGGTGGGGAGCAGTGCTCCAGCGTGGACCTGCTTATGCAGGGGCAGAGTCACAGTGGGTCTCTTCGCAGATCCACGGCAGGATCCTTTCAAGGACTGCCAAATGTCTCACCCTCTTCGCAGGGGAGCATTAGGGGTCGGAGCTGGGCTGACCCTGAAAGAAGGGGCAATGGCTGAACAGTCAATTGTGAAGGGTGCCAGAAGAGAGAGCAGCAGAAGATTGTGGGACACATGCTGTATCAACTCAAGAAGGACTGCCTATACAAAGCTGCAAGCCAGTAAAAAATACATGGCTACAAAACCAGCTACAGGAGCAAGCCATTAACTTTATGGCTGGGAAGTACATTGCTCCAGAGAACTCCATTTCTCTTAAAGTACCAGCAGTCTATGACCCCATCTGGGGCAACAGGAGCCCATCTATAAGGAGCCAGGAGGTGAAGCTTCCAGAGGAAACTGCTGGCTGCTAAAATCACAGCAGTACCAGGACAACTGATGGGGTTGATTTGCCTGAAGAGTTACGTGATGCTCTAGCAGACTGTGTAATACTCAGTGGAGATTTACAGTTACAGGAAGAGCATCATCAATAAGTGCGGAATTATGCAAGACAAGTAGCAACACAGGCGCCAAAATTGCTGTTGGGGGACCTCCCGAAGCAGGTGAAAGACTGCATGAGGAAGCCAAGCTATAGGCCTGATCAAGGTGCCAAGCACCTCTAAAACCCACTATCAACAGCGGCAGCACCCCTACACACCCACCAGACATCGGTGCTATGGAAGACCATCTGGTGGTGAAAGCTCGAAGGCCGGCCCACCTGCACAGCGGTCTTTCAGACCATGGCCCAGCCCGGCCTTCATGGAAAACGCGCCAACCCCACAACGCAGCAACACAATACCAGAAGAAACAACTGCGGAGACAACCCACTCAACACCGGTAACCATGGAGGGTAGGTGGGTCTTGGTTGTCTTAAAAAACATTGCATGTCCGATTCATTAAAGTTGGGGGACGGTTGCACTTGTTTCATCATGTGTGCTGCACTTTTACCTCTGAACTTTTACATACTCGGAAGTATTCAGAATTACAAAATTGAATTTGTATACGAACTACCGTCCCAGTTCAGCATACGCCTAGCAGGAAGTTCATACTTCACAAAAAGAGAGAACAGCAGGCCATGCTGAACTGTTAAGACTAAACACAAAAGGGATTGAGAAAAACAATCAGAGAATTTCAAGAGTTTGTATCAAATATATTTATAAAAAATTAAAAGATGGTGGTTGCCGTATCATTACAGATTTGACCGAACTAAATACTTCCGTTCAGTATGCCCATTTCAAAATAGACACGTTTGTCACACACAGGGTCATCGTAAATACCTGAAATTTATCTGGATGGGACAGCAATGGCAGTATGCCTTATCCAATGGGTTGTCATCAGCACCCAGGCTATTACAAATTTATTAAAACCAGCTTTAGCATACTTAAAGAAACATAACCATATTGTCATGGCTTACTTGATGATATTCTCATTGTAGGTGAAAATTGGAGCTGGCTACATTGGTGGTATCAGCCACAACAGAGAGGTTTAACGTACATCCAGATAAATCAAAATTGGAACTCTCCACTACCATGGATTATTTGGGGTTCACTATTGACTCTGTTCATGTGTCTATCACCTTGCCACCAAACAAAGTGACAGACTTGATGGGAGTATGCAAAAGCCTCACTGGCATCAGGGAACCATCCATTCGGCAAGGAGCAAGAGTGATTGGGAATTGGTGGCTGCGTTCCCAGCAGCACAATTGGACCACTCCATTATTAAAACCTGGAAGAGGGAAATTTTAGCTCTCAAAAATCATACAGGCCATTTCAATAGGCCTATGCAACTACCAGGGAAAGTAAAATTAGAATTAAACTGGTGGATAGAAATGTTCCATATTATCCTAACCCCATCACCCCATTCTATATCCCTAGGGTACATTACAGACTGATGCCAGTGCTAAAGGTTGGGGAGCAACTAATACCACCGCAAGTTGTGGTGGCAGATGAGTGCACAAAAATTATTCTGTTTAAAGCACTAGGAATTAATTATCTAGAAATGCTGGGAGCGTTTCATGGACTCAGGGCCTACTGCTCAGATGAGCACCAGTTGCATGTACGGTACAGATTGATACCACACTGGGGGCCTATATATAATCATATGGGTGAAATAAAGTCGATATCATGTGATGAATTGCCTAATAATATCTGGCACTGGTGTCTGGGAGAGATTTGGATCTCAACTACTTACCTTCCAGGTAAGCTAAATACAGTGGCAGACATCAGGTCACGTAAATTCAACGACAACATTAAATGGGTGTTGGATCGGAAAGTGTTTACAGATATTATAGACTGGTATGGGACACCAGATATCGACCTTTTTTCCATCCGGACTAATTCACCAACTACCAACATATGTTGCTTGGGAACCAGACCCAGGGGCAGCAGCGATGGACGATTTCTCGCTGCATTGGGGGGGGGGGGATTTGTTTTGCTATGCATTTTCCCCTTCTGCCTCATCAGGCGAGTCTTACAATAATTAAACAAGACGCCGCAACGGGTACCATGGTTCCCAACAGTACAAAGATGGTCTCAGAACCCTGGCATCTGGATCAACAACGGCCAAGGAGGTTGGCACACCCGTGCGGGAAAGTATCCGTGCCATGACTGTATGAACTTGTTGATTTGCAGTTTCTGAACAGGCCATTTCTGGGATACGGACTCTCCGACAGGACGATCAATGCCATCTCAGCGTCGTGCAGGGAGTCCACGAGAAGACAGTACCTGACATATGTCAGGAAATGGGAAGTGTTCTGCACCAGGACGAACACTACATATGACTCAGCCACCAACACTGAAGTGCTGGAGTTCTGGCCACCCTTCATTTCGATGAAGGATTGAGTTACAGTGCCATTATTGTGCATGGAGTGCCCTATCTAATATCTGGGCAGAGGGAGTGATCACCTGGCTATAGGATCACACCCACTAGTACCTAAACGAATGAGGGGTATTTGTACTCTATTCCCCCCAGGCCCAGATACACCCATATATGGGACATAGGTAGTACACCATGTTACGAGGATGGACACCAATATCGGGGCTCTCTCTGGACAAACTAATATCCTAGATGGGAATGATTATGGCACTTGGATCAGCACAACGGGTCCAGTCCTTACACAAGCTAGAATAGGACGTCATGTCTGTCACAAATGGCAGATAACCTGCTACATACAGGGGTAACTTAAACTAGACTGACCCGGTTCCTTTGGCCAATATTAGAGTTCTGGCCTATCCTGCAGATAGTCGGCCCTGCATAGTGACACATACTTTCCAATATATAGTCACCAAGACACTTATGGGCACGGAGAGAGCTTTCTCATTAGCCATAAATGCCCTCACCTAAGGTCACAGTGCAAACCATATCCAGATGGTTCGGGTGGTATTACGTGCAGTGGTGAATACTAATGTTTCAAATCTCACTCCAACAGGGCTGTATCTACATCGGACACTAGGATGATGGGAGTTCCTATGGACCACATCCTTGCCACAGCGGGGTGGAGCAATGAACGCATTCAATGCTTTATAATAAACCCGTGGCCGATCCTGAGACATTTGCAGGGAAAAATTAAGTTCTGTAAAATAAATTACCCAATGTGGGGCATATTATTTTAGGTATGAATAATACCTTTATTGTTTTTCAGCACAGTGTCGTGTGTGAAATACGTTCATCCTCCGTCCCAGAATGGCAGTGTGTGAGCATGGTCTCGTTCCAGGGCATGAAATCACAGAGCTTTGAAATCTTCACGTAGTCACTCACGTGACTCCGAAGTAAAAATAGTAAGATTAAATGAGAACTTACCAGTTTGAAGTTTGATCTTTATTTTATGAGGAGTTACGATGAGGGATTACGTGCCCTCCGCTCCCAAAACCCTCTATTATAAAGTTCAACTGGTATGGAAGTTCTCTCTTATCTTACTATACTAGTCTACTCTGGTATCTGTGATTTCACACCACTGCTTTGAAGAATATCGCGCATGCGTCCTGGCGGGTCTTCACGTAATCCCTCATCGTAACTCCTCATAAAATAAAGATCAAACTTCAAACTGGTAAGTTCTCATTTAATCTTACTATTTCTCTTGATGCAGAAAAGGCTCCAGCCATAGAACCTCTTGCCGAGATTATCAGGTCCCATTCAGGCATTTATGGATATAATACCAAATACACCTCCAATAAAATGTTGTTGTATGCAGATGATGTACTTTTGTACATTACTAATCCCCAAGTTAGTATTCAAAATGTTTTAAACATAGAACAAATTGGTTCTTTTTCTGGATACAGAATTATTTGGAATAAAAGTGAAATCATGCCAATAAAGGAACAAGACCCTTCTCAACTCCAATAATTTCCTCTCAGAATCGTTACTGAAAAGTTTAGATAACTTGGAATTTACGTGACTAGAAAGTATTTGTCTTTGTTTAAAATAAACATCCAACCATTAATCACTAAATTGTATGCACTTCCTATCTGGCTCGAAGGGCCAAATGGCCTACTCCTGCACCTATTGTCTATCTCCCTTCTTGGTAGATTAATTGCCATAAAGATGATCTTCCTTCCGCAAATTTTATAATTATTCAAATCAATACCGATATATCTCCCTAAAAGCTTCTTTAAAATAATTGACTCTATTGTCACTAACTTTATTTCGGACTACAAAACCCATAAAAACACATTTATGCAAATCTAACAAAAATGGAGGACTACCTCTACCTAATTTTCAGTTTTACTACTGGGCAACTAATATTAAAAATATAACTTTTCTGGTTGGACGATACATGTCAACATGTAAATTGGTTAAAAATGGAGTGGGACGATTGTTTGCCTTTTTGTATAGGCTTTGTCCTCCTATCTCCAATGCATTCTGAATAAGTCAACGTATGAGCAAAATCCGATAATACATAGTACTATCCCTATCTGGAAACAGCTGAAATTCAGTCTTAAATTCAGTCTCTCCTTCTTCCTATTGCAAATAATCTTTTTTTAGATGTGGTTCAATGGAAAAACCTGGGAATCAATACTGTGGGAGACCTCTATCAGAAGGGGACTCTCTCCTCTTTTCCAGAACTACAGGAGAAATATGACTTGAATGCCAATTATTTTTTTAGATATCTCCAAATCCGTGATTAAGTGAAAAACATATACACAAGACTGCCCTCTTACGGGCCCAGATATATTAGATGACTGTTTGAAATAAACATGCTGATACAAGTAAGTTGATATCTTACATTTATAACACCCTTTTAAATATTGACACCTCACCCTCTGAGATTATAGGCGAACATGGGAGGACGAGCTGGGTTTATCCATTTTGAAAGATATATTTGGAGGAAAGCCTACAATACATACACAATAATGATGGGAAAAAAAAACTAATATTAAAATTTTGGAAAAACCTGCATCCCCTACAATTAAAATGTGGATTATGGAGATCTCGGAGACCTTAAATCTGGAAAATATTAGATTTGTCTTAATTGACAAACCTGAATTATTTATTTGAATATGGTCCCCGTTCATAGATTATTTGAAGGGGTAGAATGGGCCAGCGCTGAGGCTCGACGGAAGCTTGAACCCAGGACTAGACGAATAGTTTTGTTTTCTGTACCTACGGACCTATCTCCTAAGTTGTATTATAAAATTAAAAAATAAAAGTAAAAAAATAAATAAATAAAAATAAAGTAAAAAGTAAACTATCCTTTATTGTCATTCAGACCTTTCGGTCTGAACGAAATTTTGTTGCCTTGCAGTCATACATTTAATAAAATAACAAAACACACAATAAACACAAATGAACATCCACCACAGACAGTGAGTTCACCAGGCACGTCCTCACTGTGATGGAAGGCAAAAGTCTTAAGTCCTTGTCTCTTCCCTCCTTGCTCTCCCTCTGCACTGTGGCAATCCGGGCTTCCGATGTTGTGACCTCCCGGGTGATGGTAAGTAAGTCCCGTGCCTCTACCATGCTCCACGAATGGGCCGGTTCAAACTCTACGGCCCGGAGTGGTTGAACGCTGCCGAAGCTGCCGCCCTCCAGTCCAGCGGACGAAGCTGTTGCCGCGGGAGCTGCGGAAAAACAGGTCACCAACCTGCGACCTGCGAACTCCGGACGATATCGTCTGCTGGGCCCGCGGCCGAACCTCCGAGGTTGGGCCGTCGCCATCGGGCCACCTCCTGAGTCCCGAGTCGGGCCGTCACTGCCGGGACACCTCCTCAGCCCCAAGTCAGGCCGTCACCGTCGGGACACCTCTTCGGCCCCGAGTCAGGCTGCCACTGCTGCCTGAACCCGCCACAGCCCCGAAGTCAGCCAGCCTCGCGCTGGTAAGTCCTGGCTGGCTCTGCCTCTGGAGCCTCAGGTCGTCGCAGTTCTTTGGAGGCCGCCAGCTCCGCCATTAAGCCTCAGCGCAGATGGAGACGGTGGATTCGACAAGAAAAGTCACATCCCCCCTGAAGGAAGAGACTAAGACACATTTCTCCCACCCCCAGACATACCTTAATAACTCAAATTAACTAGCTAAAAACAGGACAAGGACACAAAAAAAGAAAAAACAGACGGGCTGCAGGCAAGCCGCAGCTGCTAGGGCAACGCCGCCACTTCCAGACGATTGATAAATATGATTGATAACTATTAACAATATACTAACAAATCTTACGGATATAGTAGAGCTAGTTTAAGTTGTGCGTCTGGGAGGGGGGGGCGGGGGGTGGGGGGGGGGGGGGGGGGGGGGGGGGGGGGGGCGGGGGGGACGATTCAGATACTTGGAAGTTATCCAAGGGTCTGAATCTGGTTAACCCCTTGGAACCTGCTGCTGTCTAATACAAAAATAATTAGTCTTAATTGGGGAGTGAATGTAATAATTCTCGGCATACCAGCAGATATGGGTATTTAACTAACAAAATTACTGCTTTATTTAAGTATATACTTAATGTTGGAATATTTTTTTTTAAGATACATTCCAATAGTTAGATTTGAAATGCGTTTTATCTTATATATAGTTTTTAATTTTGAATCGGTCTCTCTTCCTTTAATAATATTAACAGCTGGGGATGACCACCCATCACCTAGAGTTCTGAGGTTACCTGGTTGCACCATATGAATTAAAAGTATTAACATGATTTACAATGCAAGATGATAAAAACAAAAGAAAACTGGAGAAATCACGTTCTGCAGCTGGAATATAAGAGGCGCTAATGAACCAATTAAAAGGGGTAAGATTTTTGCCCAATTAAAAGCACTCAACAGTGACATACTTTTCTTACAAGAACACATCTGAAACATCAAACACAGATAAGATTGTAGGCAAATTGGGTCAGGCAAACATACTTAGTCTTCATTTCATTCTAAATATAGAGGCACGACTATTATTATTCGTAAAGGTATACCATTCAAATTAAAGAATATCATAGCAGATAAAGAGGGGAGGTATGTCATAGATACAGGAGAAATTCACTCTACTCCACTTACTTTGATAAATTATTTATGCTACCCAACTTTGATAACCCCAATTCTTTAGTAAAATTCTGGATATAATTTCAGAATTTAACTATCAAAATGTGATAATAGGGGAGATTTCAATTGCTTTCTAGATTTCATATCTGGATAAATCAGCAAAACAAATAAGTATTAACATAAAATCTAAAACTAGAGAACTCCTAAATACATACATAAAAACACAAACAAAACAGATGTATGGAGAAAGCGCTAATACAGTAGGTAGGGAATATTCATTTTATTCAACGGTACATAAAACATATTCACGTATTGATTGTTTCTTAGTGGACACGAAATTAATTCCATATACATATAACTCTAAATTATCGTAATAGTATTATTTCTGATCACTCCCCATTAACTTTCTTTTTAAAATTAGAAGGAATGTCTGACAAAAAAAAATCGTTCTGGAGGTTTAACCCCCAAATCTTAAACAACGCACAAGGTTGTACATATTTAAAAGAGCAGATTGATATTCTTCTTTGAGACAAGTGGTACACCAGATATTTCACCCTCTTTATTATGAGAAACTTTTAAGGCATTTATTAGAGGAACTATAATTTCATATCAATCTTTCCAACATAAAAAGAATAACACTGAACAATTGCAGTTAGAACAAGAAATTAGACAATTAGATTTTAAAATGCCAAAGAACCAACTATAGATAAACATAATAAGATAACAATACTAAAATATAAATTAAATACAATTTTATCAGCAAGAATAATAAGATTATTTCAAATTACAAAACAAGAAAATTTCGAATCTGGTGATAAATCACATAAACTCTTAGCACGCCAACTGAAAAAACGGGAAGCAGAAAATACAATCACTAAAATTACATCAGATAAAGGTAAATTACTAAACATTACCTAAAGACATATATAAAAGATTTGCTCAATTCTACCAAAATCTATATACATCTAAAGCTTCTGCAAATAATACAAAAATTACAAACTTCTGAGACCATTGTAATCTTCGAAAACTCAATATGGTGGAACAAGAGGAGTTAGAAGCTCAGATTACACGTCAGGAAATAGAAGAAACAATAAATTGGTAAAGAATGGTAAAAACGCCAGGACCACATGGCTTTAGTAATGAATTCTATAAAAGCGTTAACTAGGGAAATTGATGAGGGTAAAGCAGTGGATGTTGTCTATATGGATTTCGGTAATGCCTTTGACAAGGTTCCCCATGGAAGGTTGGTTAAGAAGGTTCAATCTTTGGGTGTTAATGGCGGAGTAGCAAGATGATTCAACAGTGGCTGAATGGGAGATGTCAGAGAGTAATGGTGGATGGCTGTTTGTCAGGTTGGAAGCCGGTGACCAGTGGGGTGCCTCAGGGATCTGTGTTGGGTCCACTGTTGTTTGTCATGTACATCAATGATCTGGATGATGGGGTGGAAAATTGGATAAGTAAGTATGCAGATGATACTAAGATAGGTGGTGTTGTGGATAATGAAGTAGATTTTCAAAGTCTACAGAGAGATTTGGGCCATTTGGAAAAGTGGGCTGAAAGATGGCAGATGGAGTTTAATGCTGTTAATTGTGAAGTGCTACATCTTGGCAGGACAAATCAAAATAGGACGTACATGGTAAATGGTAGGGAATTGAGGAATGCTGTGGAACAGAGGGATCTAGGAATAAACTGTGCATAGTTCCCTGAAGGTGGAATCACATGTAGATAGGGTGGTAAAGAAAGCCTTTGGTGTGCTGGCCTTTATAAATCAGAGCATTGAATATAGGAGTAGGGAAGTAATGTTAAAATTGTACAAGGCATTGGTAAGACCAATTCTGGAGTATGGTGTACAATTTTGGTCGCCTAATTATAGGAAGGATGTCAACAAAATAGAGAGAGTACAGAGGAGATTTACTAGAATGTTGCCAGGGTTCCAGCAACTATGTTACAGAGAAAGGTTGAACAAGTTAGGTCTTTATTCTTTGGAGCGCAGAAGGTTAAGGGGGGACTTGATTGAGGACTTTAAAATTATGAAAGGGATAGACAGAGTTAACGTGGATAGGTTTTTCCCATTGAGGTTAGGGAAGATTCAAACAAGAGGGCATGACATGAGAATTAAGGTACAGAAGTTTAGGGGTAACGTGAGGGGGAACTTCTTTACTCAGAGGGTGGTGGCTGTGTGGAATGAGCTTCCAGCAGAAGTGGTGGAGGCAGGATCGATTTTAACATTTAAAAGTAAAGTGGATAGGTATATGGATGTGAAGGGAATGGAGGGGTATGGTCTGAGTGCAGGTAGATGGGATTAAGGGAAAACAAATGGTCGGCACGGACTGGAAGGGCCAAGAGGGCCTGTTTCCGTGCTGTAATTGTTATATGGTTATTCTACGAGATAATTTCTCCACGCTTACCAAATTTATATATACATGCTTTTAAAGAAAATATACTACCAGAAACACTAACCGAGTCAACTATTACACTTATACCTAAAAAGGATAAAGATCTAGAAGACCCAGCTCATATAGAGCCATTGCACTCCTCAATACAGATTAAAAAATATTAGCAAAGACTCTAGCGAGAAGATTGAGTAAAAATGTTAGCAAATTAATAAACCCGGACAAGCTAGATGCAGGAAGATTGTTCCCAATGTTGGGGAAGTCCAGAACAAGGGGTCACAGTTTAAGGATAAGGGGGAAGTCTTTTAGGACCGAGATGAGAAAATCATTTTTCACACAGAGAGTGGTGAATCTGTGGAATTCTCTGCCACAGAAGGTAGTTGAGGCCAGTTCATTGGCTATATATAAGAGGGAGTTATATGTGGCCCTTGTGGCTAAAGGGATCAGGGGGTATGGAGAGAAGGCAGGTACAGGATACTGAGTTGGATGATCAGCCATGATCATATTGAATGGCGGTGCAGGCTCGAAGGGCCTGCACCTATTTTCTATGTTTCTCTACCCAAGAGATACTCATTTAACAACTTGAGACAGCTGTTTAATGTAATGTGCTCACATAAAACTGAAGAGGAAGACTTAGCAATTATTTCATTGGATGCAGAAAAAGCTTTTGATCAAGTAGATTGACAATATTTATTCAAAGTGTTGCAAAACTTTATTATGGGAGATAATTTTATCTCATGGGTAAAATTATTATACGATAAGCAGATGGCTAGAATACTGACTAATAATATATTATCCCCGAAATTCCAATTATCAAGGGGCAATAGACAGGGGTGTGCATTATTGCCCTGCTATTTGCACTAGTGATAGAGCCTTTAGCAGGAAGTATGTCGTCATCCGAATATTCATGGATATAATACCAAACACTCAAATAATAAAATCTCATTATATGCAGATGACATATTATTATATATTATAAATTTGCAAATGAGCATACCAAAATATACTAAATTTAATAGATAATTTGGTTCTTTCTCAGGATATAGAATAAACTGGAACAAAAGTGAAATTATGGCGATAAAACCTCAAGAGCCGACACATCTGTTGAAATTCCCTTTTAGAATTGCAACAGAAAAATTCAAGTATTTGAGTATCCAAATTACTAGGAAATATAAATCATTACTCAACGCAAGCTATATGCCTTTATTAAATTAAACTAAATTAAACTAAATTAAATGGTTGATTAAATTCTGGAAAACACTGACGATGTCGCAGAATAAATGCTATAAAAATGATCTTCTTAACACAAATACTGTTCCTATTTCAATCAATACCAATATACTTACCAAAGAAATTCTTTTAAAAAATTAGAATTTGATATTACAAGCTTCATATGGGTCTATAAATCACACAGAATTCAAAGAAAACATTTGTGTAAATCTAAAATTTCAGGGGGACTGACAATCCCTAACTTGTTGTATTACTATTGGGCAGTGAATATTAAAAAATATAATCTATTGGTTGGACAGTTCTGCCCAACAAGTAGATTGGATAAGAATGGAGAAAGAGGATTGTTCCCCTTATAATATAGGAGTGATCCTTCTTTCCCCGATGAAACTGAACAATATAATATATAAGAAGAATCCAAATATTCACAGTATAATACGAATTTGGAAACAAATAAAATTAACTTTAAAATTAAGAAAATTATTGCTTCTTTCTCCAATAGCTAATAATCCCTCATTCAAACCATCCATTATTGATAAAACGTTTATCCATTGGGAAAGAATAGGAATTAAAACGATGGGAGATATGTATGAAATGGGAAAACTTTTATCATTCCAACAATTACAACTAAAATATAATTTGAAAAGTAACCAATATTTTAAATATCTTCAAATTCAAGATTATTTGAAAATATATATACAAGGATATCAAAACTCTAACCCCAGATTTATTAGAGGAAGGAATGAATAGAAAGGCAGAATCAAGCAATTTAATATCATATTTATAGAATATAATTTTATATATAGAAACACCAATGACAGAGGCAATGAGAAGGGACTGGGAGCAAGAATTATTGATAAAAATCCCAAACAACAGATGGGGGAAAAAAAAGTAAGATTAAATGAGAACTTACCAGTTTGAAGTTTGATCTTTATTTTATTAGGTGTCTAGTTGAGGGACTACGTGAATAACCCCATACAGCCTTTCGTGCATCAATCTTCAAAGCAACGGTGTGAAATCACAGATAATAATGACTGAAGTATAATGGTAAGATAACAAAGACTAGAACTACCAGATGAGATCTATGAGGGCTGGGAGTGGAGGGCACGTAGTCCCTCAACTCGACTCCTCATAAAATAAAGATCAAACTTCAAACTGGTAAGTTCTCATTTAATCTTACTATTTTACTTTGGAGTCACGTGAGTGACTACGTGAAGACTTCAAAGCTCTGTGATATCATGCCATGTGAAACGAGTGTACACAACCACACCTGCTTCATTGACAAATGAAGGGAAAACATTCATAATGCATACAGTCATAACATAGATGTAAAACATGCTGATGCTGTTTAAATGAAACAATAATATTTCCATCTCTCACCCAGATGGAAAATATAACCAGAACATAAATAGAGTTAACGAATAACCCTGGTTCAGCAATGGGTCATTACAGATGTTTGGAGATTCGTTCGTTGGACCATGCTGCAGCTGTAACAATGTGACCCAGTGGAACGTAAATACCCTTGCTGCTGATGTTGTAGCAGCCCTGGTGTAATGAGATCTGGAATCAAAATCCATTAGTACATGACACACAACTCTGTTTTTCTCATCTGGAATGGCCTGAACAATAAGTTCTCCAAATTATTTATTTATGTATCTATTTTTTTTATTTTTTTTTGTGACTAACAACATTGCTAGTCCAGAACTCCAAGGCTCTTGATGACCTTGACATATTGTTGTATATATGTGTGCTTACCTTATCAAAGGTCCCCTGGCATGCCTGTGACTATTTTCAGGCTTGACCCCCTTCTGGTCTGCCTCAAGTATTTATAACATAATATTATATATTATAATTTACAGACGTTATCATCCTGTACCATCACAATTATGTAGCGACTGACCCTGCTGCACTAAACCAGCGTCAGAAGGATAACTACCTAATAATCTCCAACCAAATTTAAGGATATAGCTGCAGCCTCCTGGTGAAATAGTGTTCACAAATGTCAACATCGCATATGGCATTATATTGGTCCTGGGACCTATGTTGAAGATATCCTACCCCTTGATAACCCAATTAATGGCCGTATAACTCCATAATTAACAAACGATCATTTAGCATGAACTCGAAACATTAGCAATCAATAACATTTTCCATGGAATATAAGCATAACAAACTCTTTCATCTCATGGAAAAGAAAATTCTGCGGTTTGGTGCTATGCAAACACTTTGAACACATAGAAGGATAGATGTAACAACCCAAACCTTAGGGCAGTTTATTAAACCTGCAGAACATAATTTGAGTTTATCGTGCAACAACTGATTTCCCAAGCCCTAGGCTGAACCAGCAAATTACGTTTAAAATAACCAAATAAGGTTATATTATTCGCGACAAATCAGGAATCAATTTGCATAATCACTCAATAGGAACCTTAAGCGGCCTCTTAATGACTTTATTTGAAACCTCAATTGATAAACTAAATGGAGGGGAGCCATATAAAAGTCCTTCCTACTCCTTTTAGCGAAAATGTAGTTTTCGCCACTGTAATGCCACATATTTTGCAACCAGTGAAATAAACATGAAACCATGTTAGGTGTTCTATTAACCAGAATTTCATAATATATTTTGTCAGCTGTCCCCATATCCTGGGGATTTATTGAGGTTAGGGAACCCCATAAGTGAATTTCCCCTCCCCGGGAATCAATCCCCGGGCACCCGGGCTACTCATTTACGTGAATTAAACCCCATTTCTTGGGGACTACTGCGGTCTGGGAACCACAAACACTTGAGTTTCCCCACCACCGGGAACCCAGGCTGACCGTTCAGGTCCGTTAAGCCCCATCCCCTAGGGACTACTGCGGTCTGGAACCGCACTATTCTCGGGTATCCCCTCCCCGGGAACCCAACATGTGGAGTCACTGACCGCGTTATCAGTGACTCCGATCGCAAACCCGACATTCGCCAGCTCCCCGCTCTCGCGGTCGGACCGGGTTTTCCCCCCAAAGCCCTAGGCTGGTTCACTCATCGGCCTCGCGACCATCCCGCAAGAACCCCGGAGGTTCCTGAAGGAAACCTAGAACAGGTAAGAAATAGCACTTACCTGAAACTTTTTTAGACTTACCGTTGGAGGAGCTGCGCTGCTCCACAGTCGTCTGCACGAAAGCGTCTGATGTAATGACGCACGAACGGCTGTACGGGGTTCTTCACGTAGTCACTCACGTGACTCCGAAGTAAAATCTATTATATGCACATAAATGTTCGATTAATGTAAGACATAACCTAATTCAATTAAAAAATTTACACAGATTATATTATTCGAAAACCAGATTGAATAAAATATTTCAAAATGTCCCCCCCATTTGTGATAAATGTCTAACTCAAAATGCCAATATAGCACATTCCTTTGTCTCTTGTACAAAACTGCATACATTTTGGAATGAAATTTTTGGAACTTTTACAAAACTATTTTAGTTTTGTAAAAGAGTGAATAAACATTTTTATTAGATCAGGACTGTTTACTTGCAAAATTGCCGCTCATTCCGTGACTTCCGTTTAGTGGCAAGATGGTGCCGATTATGTCATTTCAGGTTAGCGGCAAGATGGTGCCGAGTGCGTCATTTCCAGTTCGTGGCAAGATGGCGCTGACTGCAGAAGGCACAGAGTGAAGATGTCATTGAATAATTCAAGAGCTTACTGCTCTGTGTGTTGGTCGGATGTGTGTTTAAAGCATGTTTTTGCTTTAGCAGAAAACTCGACAGGAGGCTTTAATCATTTGAATCGGTTTACACACTGTATTTTCACCACGGTGTGTGTGTGTGTGTGTGTGTGTGTGTGTGTGTGTGTGTGTGTGTGTGTGTGTGTGTGTGTGTGTGTGTGTGTGTGTGTGTGTGTGTGTGTATGTGTCTGAGAGTGTGTGTCTGAGAGTGTGTGTGTGTGTATGGGGGGGTTGGGTGAAAGTTCTCCGGGTGAAAGGGCTTGACGAATGGAACCACTCAATCCATCTGGAGGACATCGCAGCTTCCGGTATATGTTGTTAATGCACGAAACGCGTACTTTCCTATCTGTTAAAAACTGCCACAATCGTGAATTTTTCCTCTGTAAATAATTGTGGAAGTCGGGGTAACCGTGAGAGACATCTATCCTATTTCAGAATACCAAATGTGAAGAGAAATGAAGGTAAAGAGAAGCGAGAGCTGAAGGGACAACAACTGCTAAAGTGCTTGGCGAAAATTGGCCATGCAGATATAGAGGTTGAAAATACTGGGATTTATCGCATTATTTGTGTTTTTTCTTGATTCCTTTGGTATCTAAAAAGTTTCAGAAATGATAAATCTGGCGGTAAAATTTTAAAATTGCCCATGGTTCTGAAGTGGGTTTTTACATGTGGAAAAAAAACGCTTCTGAAGCTAAATATATCATTAAAATAATCTCCAGACTTACGAATGGTGTGTGGAAGAGTAAGTTTTCTATCATTATGCTATTTTGGCAAATAATTAAATTCCTGATGGCTTAAACACCCACTCCCTTTCAATTGGATATTGTCAATTTGCTGAGGTTGATTATGTCCAATTAACAACTAACAATTATGCCATTCCTTTGGTTGCATCTGAGTAAGATGTGATTCAAAACCACGTAAGGTTTGCGATTTATTTTAGGAAACTGCCAGCCCACCAGCTGTGAGTGACTGCACTGTCAGCCCACCAGCCGTGAGTAAGTGAACTGCCAGCCCACCAGCTGTCAGTGACTTAACTGCCAGCCCACCAGCTGTGAGTAAATGAACTGCCAGCCCACCAGCTGTCAGTGACTGCACTGCCAGACCAACAGCTGTGAGTAAGTGAACTGCCAGCCCACCAGCTGTAAGTGACTGAACTGCCAGCCCACCAGCCGTGAGTGACTGCACTGCCAGCCCACCAGCCATGAGTAAGTGAACTGCCAGCCCACCAGCTATAAATGACTGAACTGCCAGCCCAATAATCCATTCAGTCCATCCTCTCCCCCTTCTCTCTCACAAAGTCTGTCACTTGTTTTGGACAGAATTTCTGTCAGTTTCTCAGCTGCCAGCCTGCCAGGTCCGAGTGGCTGTACTGCCAGGCCTCAGTGACTGAGCTGCCAGCCCAAGAATCCATTCGGCCCACAATGTCCATACTAGCCCTCTTGAAACCAGTCCCTTCGGCCCACAACACCCATACTGGCGCAAAAGAACCCCCCCCCTCACTGGCCAGCCATATTGGAATTGGTGGAGAGGTGGAATATTGCATTGGGTAACTAACCCTCCCGTGTGATGCTGGGACCCAATGGGTCCCACTTAGTCTCGTATGTGTTAAATGTTTGTCTTTAGTGATCTTTAGCTTGTTTTATGTGGGGGTTGTGAGGGGTGCAGGGGATGGGGGGTGGGGCAGTTGGAGGAAACTTTTTCTAATCTCTTACCTTGACAGAGATGCGATATCTTTCTGTATCATATCTCGGTCTGCACTGCAGCCTAACATCGAGGAGTTGGCGGCCATTGCTGGAGACCGACTTTTGTGAGCTCCACCGTGAGTGCCTATGGGACTTTAACATCGCGGAGCCCGCAATCCCTTTGCCAGGGATCGACCCCGGAGCTCCAACCGTGGGTGCTTGCGGACTTACATCACGGAGCCCGCGGTCTCTGGCCAGAGAACGTTTTCGGGAACTCCAAACTGCGGGAGTTTCAATCGCCCCGACGCGGGAGCTTCGACCGCTGGCCGCGGGTAGCTTTGATCACCCCGACGGATGGTTCGACTGCCCAGACCGCGGGAGAAAAGAAGAGGAAGAAGTTGGGACTTGTTTTGCCTTCCATCACAGTGAGGACCTCTCGTGGACTGCAACCTTGACATGGAGGCGAGACTTGTGTACTCCAGTGATCCTGAGAGCTGTCGGATGGGGTTTCATATCCTTTTTTTTAAATCAAAACATTTATTCAATTATTAAAAAATAATATTTACACTACAATAAAATTAGCCAGAACCCACCACCATAATACAATACAAACATATATCAATAATAGACTACTATACAACTATGTTACAATCCTTATTGAGGATACATTCAACACCCTGCCGTGCCCAGCGGTCGCGTAACTCCCTCAGGGTGCCCGTGGACAAACGTATTCGCTTTCTAACCCCACCCAGGCACGGATGTGACCCTGGACAGGCCGGGAGCAATCCAACCAGGACATCTTCAGCCCTACCATCTCCCCTTCACACAGGGTGTCCAAAGATGAGGATGATGGGTGAAAAATGCAGCCAGGAGGAGTAGCTCCTTTAGGTATTCAAACAATGGCTGCAGCCTCACGCACTCCATGTACACATGGTACACAGACTCTTCCAGCCCGCAAAAGTGGCACGCCGCTGACGAGTCTGTGAACCGCGAGAGAAACAGGTTGCAGGGAACACCTCGGTGCAATATCCTCCAGCCCAGGTCTCCAATGTAGAGGGGGAGAATCCCTGCATAGAGGGGCTCTCACCGGGGGCCACCCCCTCATGACCGGAAGGCAACACCGACCACCACTTGGTGTCCGGACGGTGGACCAGGGCGAGGAAGTGCAGGGTGTGGAGGAGGAGCCCGTACAGGACACGCCTCCCTGCGTCTCGGAGGGAGGTGAAAGGTACTGTGAGATACCCTTTATGCTCACAATTAATACTCAAAGACTAAATCCTGGAAGCAAGAGATTTCTTTATTTTACGAGTCTGCAGACCGGGTGCCTCTCCAACTCGAGACACACCGAAGCCAGAGAGATCATCCCCCTTTATACACACAAAATCTTACATTCAATCTCCTCTCCGGACCTTTCTCCAATCAGGGTCGGAGGTGCACAATCTGTAGGTACAACCCACCGTACATCCCCTCGCACCTCCCATATCATACATTGCATGTTCAAACATGTTCATGGTAATGAGCAATTTCTTGACCAGGGGTGTGTTGTAATATTCATTTATTCTATTAAGCATGCTCAATTGCTCATGACCTGGCTCAGTTTTACTCACCTCCTAGTGAACCCTCTCAGTTTTCCTATATCAGTACTAAAGCTAAGCTATAGTGACAGGGGTCCCATCTATCACTCCTTTTCCACTGATAGGGATCTCTCTACATCACCCCCTTCTCTAGCTATACAAAGCTATCTCTTTCTTACTCAAGGCCTCAAGGATGGGTCTGGCAACCTTCAGACACTGCTGTGTCAGAATCCTTTCTCCAGCCCTCTCTGTTTGAATTCTCTTTAAAACTCCTTTCTTTAATAGGGTTTAATCACTTTATCCCTCACAATCCTCCCTTTTTCTTTTGCTACGCATACACTGATTAAACCCTCATTTTAAGTTCCTTCAATTCGAACTGACGTAACATCGTCCTAACCTTCTCCTCCTGTAAATCATAAACTTCCCCTGGCCGCATTATCATTATTTTCTGTATTTCCCCTTTCTCTCCCATAGGCATGACTACAGCCTGCATCTGACTTATACTTCTGGTAATAAGTTCCCTAAAACAAGGGATACAACAGGGGATAAAGATCAGTCCAGCCCCTGCACATAGAAACACAAGTCCCACCGTTCTCCACCATGTTCCTTCGAGGATAGAATCCCACCATTGGGTTCCCATAATCGAATTCCACTTTTGTATTGGAACATGCGCCAACTTCCGGATCCCTTCTGATATGTCCATCACTGCCTGTCCATTATCATTGATGTTTCAAACAGCAATTAGAGAGTTTGAATTTCCCGCATACCCCTCCTTCTTCTGCCAGGAGGTAATCTAGGGCTAACCTGTTCTGGTATATCGCTGTTCTCATCTGCGTCTGCTGCTTTGCCAGCATCTCCAGCGCCCCGCAGTTTGGTTGGTAATTACCTCCAGTACTGCCTGTAGCCTTATGATCCGGTTTTAACATGTATACTGGTGTTCGGTAGCCCCAGGATCCATCCTGTGCCCAAGTGGCTGGTCCGTAGTAATGAGATGATTTCTTGCTGGTGGCCACTCATCATCTTCCCATTCTCCAATGTCTATTTTCCTCTTTTTCCGATATAGGTCATCAAATACAGGTGTTCCTAACGACCCGGCCTTCTTTGGGGGTTTAACAGGAAGAATCCAGGTTGTACCAGTCCAATAAAACAAGTCCCACTCCAATTCATCGGTAAACACCGAGTATGCCTTGTATCCGCATATCCATAACAGTCCTTCAGGGGCCGGTCCACTAGAGGCAACCTTGTTCCATATATCTCGCAATACTGGGATCCCCTGATAAGGGTTATTCCCGGTGCAGTTCCATAGTCCGGCTGATTCCACTCCATCAATCTCCATCCGGATAGCGCAGTTTTTCCCATATTTCTTAGTTAGATACCATTTAGGCTCCTCTGGCCACCACACTCGGGACTGATTTGGCCACTGGGTGACGATGCGCTGGCAGGGGCTGCTGCCTACTAGGACGGCATCCTTTGCCCAGGGCCTAGCGATACACTCAGTCCCGACTGGAGCGTCTGTCAGGACCCATACCTGGGGATCTCGGTCTTGTCCAACTGTCAGGTTCCACACCCATCAAGTCCCATATTTCAACAATGGATCCTCTCCATGGCCAGCGTGAATTCATCAGCGGGTCCTCCGCAGACCCAACAGTTAGTCACATTCAGGGTCCCAGCTATCCGGGTGGCCAAGTCCACAAACAGGTTTTTTTCTCCTTCAGGGATTTCGATCTGCTTCTTGATTTCTTCGTACAGTGTCTGGTGCACTTGAGGCTGGAGTATGTGGGGGAGGGGGAGGCTTAGTGACTACTACCTTAGTAATCTCTTTCACTACTTCCTCCTTCGTCTTATCTATTGCCCCCTTTTATGATTCGAGAAGGGAAAAAATAACTGTACACAAACCCATCTCTCTCCCCTTGGGCAGGTTAACGGCCCCAAACTTCCCTATATACCCCCTATTGCCTGCCATCAAATACTCCTTTCCCCCCTCTTTACAAATGATTCTATTCTTTCGGGTCATGGCATGCTTTATTCACATGGGAATGATAGGTAAATGATCTGGTTATTACCCCTCTGTATTGAATAGGATGATAACATTTATCACAATTATTAATACCTTTTACAACAATTACATACAAAGCAAACATACCACGACTGCTCCTTTCATACTGTCAGTTATACATTCAATGCTTTTCTTTTTTAAAATTACTGTTAGGGGTTTAATTCCCGGCTTCACCGTCCACTGTTCCTCCTCCTAAGGAACGGGTGGAATCGACGGGTCCGTTAACCCAGATCGCGTGGGTCCCACCCTTTTTCTTTTATTCGTATTGCTGTCTCGGTTGTCAGTAATACTAGGTACGGTCCAGTCCACCTGGGCTGGAGTTTCTCCTCCTTCCAATTTTTGACCAGTACCCAGTCGCCGGCCTTTACAGCATGTATTGGAAAGTCAAGTGGCGCGCTTTGAGCCAATAATCCTTTCGCTTTTAATTCTGTAAGGGAACGGGACACTGCCAGTAAATAGTTCCTCAAGAATACATCACCTCCCTCAAAGGTTGGTGTGCCTTCCACCTTCCCAAATAAGATAACCCAAACAACATTCCATAGGGAGACAACCGCTAACTTTGCATGGGGTCTCCGTTGCTTTTCTCAAAGCCTTTCTGTTTCCCTACTGCTCCAAACATATGCAGACTCCATGTACATATGCTGCTCTTAAAGCCTTAATTTCTGCCAATTGAGCTAAGCAAGATTGCAGGCAAGCTTCCAATTTGATCCTGCGCTATAGCTTTTACTTCTTTAGATATTACTCGTCCCAAAATATTCTACCTGCTGCTGGACAAAACAAAAACTTCTTCCTTGATACATCATGACCTCCTGTGCCATCTTTTCCAAGATAATTACAATGTCTCTTTCTCACATTGCTCCTCACTTGTGGAACAAACCAGCAAATCATTCACATACTATATCAACACCTTCCAAATCTGCCTACAACATCTGATTAAAAAACACGGCGCTAGTATATTTAAAAACGCTGCCGCATCCTAGCCTAGGTGTATTTAATACCTCTTCATTAATGTTCTTACCATAGCTATGTTCACCATTATCTTAATATTATTATTAAGATCATTATTATTATTATTATTATTATTATTATTATTATTATTATTATTATTATTATTATTATTATTATTATTATTATTATTATTATTTCCTGATTATCGTACCTGTTCACATCCCCAACACACCTTATCCATTACCTTTCTCCTTACTAGCCTTGTCTGGGCTTAGATCCAGATTTATTTACACTCCCGATAGGGCATTTGAGAAAACACTCTCCCAAATACATTTATTATTGGCATGGAATCTCTGGCCCTGTTTGGCTCTGTCATAGGACTCACTGTGTGTCGGTTGCATCACTTATTTCAGACTTTTTCAACCAGGTCTGTTGTTACTGACAACATTGTCTTTCCTTTTTCACGCTCTTTCTTTCTAAAGCAGCTCATCAATTCATCCCTCTGCTTCCCACTTTAATCCTTTCTGATCTGCCTTCTTTCTCATTCTAAACTCAATGTCTTACTTCTCAGATAGTAATAAATCGTCCACATACTGCAACTGCTGCGTCTCATCAGTCCTCGGGAACGTCCTCTAATACTTGTTCTAATATCTGTCCAAACAGGTTCGGGGACTCTATAAAATCCCTGAGGGAGTGCAGTCCACTGATACTGCTGTTTCCTTTGGGTCTCTGGGTTTTCCCATTCAAACGCAAAAGGTCCCCTGCTCTCTTCAGCCAGGGGACAGCTCCAAAAAAGCGTCTTTTAAATCTACCACACTGAATCCACTTGTGATTCGGGGTATCCGTCCCATTATGGTATACGGGTTCGGGGACCACCGGGTGTCGCGTTCTAACTACCTTATTTAATTCCCTGAGATTCCTGGACCAATCTGAACGTCCCGTCGGTTTTCCTTACGGGGAGTACGGGGGTGTTATATGGGGACAATACCAACTCTCTAATATACCGTCCTTTAGTAAGTTCTCTATAATCGGCTGAAGTCCTCTCCTTCCTTCCATAGAAATTGGATATTGCCTTGCCCGTACTATCTCACTTTCTTTTTTCAAAGCTATTTTCAAGGGTGGGATCTGCAGCCCCACCCCGGTTTCCTTCCTTGGCCCACACCTGCTGACTATTCTTCCCTCGTCCTCCGTGGTCAATTTTATACAATTGGACTATTATCTGTCCCCCTACGGGGGCTGTTCCCATTCCTAATTGGATTTGTAAGTCTCTCCCCATCAAATTTTATCCCTGCTGGGGTACCAAGATTAAATCTTCTATAGTTTCCCGATTCTCATATTTTTACCACCCACCTTCTACCTCGGGTAATGTCATCACTTTCCCTTCTACCCCCTGAGAACTTGTTTTTTACCCAATTCATTCCTTCTGGTACCTTAGTTATACTCGATCTTTCTGCTCCCGAATCTACCATAAATATCATATCCTCTCCCTGGGGTCCTAATTTCAAAATTTACCAGAGGTTTCCGTGTGTATCCCATACACCCCAGGGAGCGGAACCCCTGACTCCCCTAATCTTCCTCCATGAGTGCGTACGACTGCACCTCCTGTCGTCGCTTAGGACATTCCCTCTTGAAATGACCCTCCTCTTTACAATAGTAACACCAGGGTGGCCCGTGTACCACCCTCCTGATCCTTGTTCCTTGTTTTCCCGGGGACCCCAACTTCGGTCCCTCCATTCGGACCTCTTCCTCGTCCTCCAATACTACTTGCTGTACTGCTTGCAACATAATTTTTGCCTTTCCCTTCTGTTTCTCTGGGCCCCATTAATTTATTACCCTTCTCCAACCAGAATGTTTATCTAAACAAACCATAAAAGCTGCTTGTTGTTCAGCAATTAACTTATTTCTAATTTTGTTCAAACCATTCCCCTACAAATACATACGACTAACAATTTTCCAAATTAACTTTACTGAAAAGAAAATCTATAGAAGCCAAGCAACCTACATTTTCCAACTTCCCCCTTTTTAAGTTGCGATGATTCAAAGCATTGTCCGTTACCTTACAATAACCTCCCCCATTGCTTACAATTCCTTAAAGGAACACACACACAATCCTTACAACATGTGGCCCACAGCAAACAAACCTATCACATATGCAAACTTCCTCATTCATACAAAACCGGTTTTTTTTTACACACACATTACATTAGTTCCATTCTTACTTCAATGAGATTGTTTGAAACAACTCAATATTTTTCATAAAAAACATTTTTGGCCCTAGGAACTGATCTATTTGTTCAGCCAGTCCCAAGGGTCTTCCAAAAACTTTTCATCTCCTTTTTAAAGTTCCTCACCCCCATACTGGTGAGAGGCACATAGTTTCCTTACTCTTACCCCGGGTGTTCCCTTCACCCCATCCAACATTCGCCCCAACGGACTATCGGGCGGAATGTTAGGCTCCATATCAGTATGAGCCTCATCCCGGTTCCCCGGACCCTTACTCCTCCATTCCGGTTTCCCATTACCTTGTCGTACTATTCCCGTCCGACAAACCCCGGTCGCCCAGGCAATACTTAATAGTCGTTTTTCTTACCTGGGTCCTGTGCACAAGAATCACTTGAACCGTCCCGTACGTATTTACCTTACACCCCCTCTTGCTTCCCGAGTCTTTTCAACCGAATATCACTCGCTCAAACTGCTGATGGCAAGCAAGGAGATCAGAGACTGCTGAAATCAGCAGGGTGCACCTTCCCCCTTCTTTGCCTCCACCAAGCAGCCGGAGTGGCGATCCCGGATGAGCCCCAATTTGTGAAGATACCCTTTAATGCTCACAATTAATACTCAAAGACTAAATCCTGGAAGCAAAGAGATTTCTTTATTTTACGAGTCTGCAGACCGGGTGCCTCTCCAACTCGAGACCACACCGAAGCCAGAGAGATCATCCCCCTTGTTAACACCAAATCTTACATTCAATCTCCTCTCCGGACCTTTCTCCAATCAGGGTCGGAGGTGCACACTCTGTAGGTACAAACCCACCCCGTACATCCCCTCGCACCTCCCATATCTACATTGCATGTTCAAACTTGTTCATGGTAATGAGCAATTTCTTGAAAGGGGTGTGTTGTAATATTCATTTATTCTATTAAGCATGCTCAATTGCTCATGACCTGGCCCAGTTTTACTCACCTCCTAGTGAACCCTCTCAGTTTTCCTATATCAGTACTAAAGCTAAGCTATAGTGGCAAGGGGTCCCATCTATCACTCCTTTCCACTGATAGGGATCTCTCTACATCACCCCCTTCTCTAGCTATACAAAGCTATCTCTTCTTACTCAAGGCATCAAGGATGGGTCTGGCAACCTTCAGACACTGCTGTGTCAGAAATCCTTTCTCCAGCCCCTCTCTGTTTGAATTCTCTTTAAAACTCCTTTCTTTAAAAGGGTTTAATCACTTTATCCCTCACGGTATTGAGGAAAGGTGGCTCAAATTGTGTGGGACCGGCTCCCAGGAAGGAATACGGTGCCTGGGTTCGACGAATACTTCTGGCTGAGCGGGGGTTTGCTCAAACACAGGTACTCCACACGTTTGAGCCCCCCTGACACCCGGTGGGGCGGGACAAGGACCGGCTGCTGTCACGCCCGGGCCGTCGCCCTCCGCCGGCGGAGGGGGTCACGGTCGACAGCCACCAGGTGCCAGACTTTCAACAAGGCCCTGTAGAAGCCGAGCATCCCCATCAGGGCCGCATGGCTGACGCCCACCATCGGGATCCGCGTACCTCCTTGAAGGCAGCGGCTCCGTTGGAAAAAGTGCGTCGCCAGCACGTGCCACCTGCGAGGATGCCCTGAGTACAGGTATCTCTGCACGGTCCTGAGGCGGAGAGCCGCCAACTTGGTGGGAATGCAGAACAGCGGCTGACTGCCTTCCTCGATCGGGAGACTCAGGACCGCTGCAGAGACCCAGTGCTTTCCGTTGTCCATCAACCTCTTCTGGATGATTACGGCGCCTGGGTCAGAGGAATTCTTCTGGCCGAGCGAGGGTTTTCTCAACCACAGGTACTCCCCACGTTTGAGTCCCCTGACACCCGGTGAGGCGGGACAAGGATCGGCTGCTGTCACGCCCAGGCTGTCACCATCGGCCGGCGGAGGGGGGGGGTCCGGTCAACGGCAACCAGGTTCCACACTCTCAACAGGGTTACACAAAAAGCTGGAAAAACTCAGCGGGTGCAGCAGCATCTAAGGAGCGAAGGAGGATAGGCGACGTTTTCGGGTCGAGACCCTTCTTCAGACTGGTCAGGGATCAGGGAAACGAAGAGATATAGACGGTGATGTGGAGAGGATAAAGAACAATGAATGAAAGATATGCAAAAAAGTTATCGATGATAAAGGGAACAAGCCATTGTAAGCTGTTTGTGGTGTGAAAATGAGAAGCTAGTGCGACTAGGGTGGGGGAGGGAGATAGAGATAGAGGGAATGCCAGGGCCCGAGGGCTGAGGGAGAGGTGGGAGGGGGGAGGAGACAGCAGGGTTAACAGAATTGAGAAAATTCAATATTCAAGCCCAAAGGATGCAGACTCCCCAAGCCGAATATGAGGTGCTGTTCCTCCAACTTGCGGTGTTGCTCACTCTGGCCATGGAGGAGCCCCAGGACCGAGAGGTCGGATACGGGAATGGGAGGGGGAGTTGAAGTGCTGAGGCGACCGGGAGGTCGGGTTGGTTTTTGCGGACCGAGCGGAGTGTTCGGCGAAACGATCGCCAAGCCTCCACTTGGTCTCACCGATATAGATCATCTGGCATCTGGAGCAGCGGATGCAGTAGATGAGGTTGGAGGAGGTGCAGGTGAACCTCTGTCGGACCTGGAAGGACTGCTTGGGTCCCTGAAAGGAGTGGATGGGGGAGGTGAAGGGACAAGTATTGCATTTCTTGCGGTTGCAAAGGGAAAGTGCCCGGGGAAGGAGTGGAGCGGGGAGGGGAGGGAAGAATTGACAAGGGAGTCGCGGAGGGAGCGGTCTTTGCGGAAGGCAGACAGGGGAGGAGATGGGAAGATGGGGAGGAGATGACAGAACTCTGCTGTCAGCCCGTCCAGGTCAGGGGATTTGCCCCTTTGGATCTTTTGGAGGGCTGCGGTCAGTTCATCCAGTGTCAGGGTTCCAGTGTCAGGGGGACATCCAGATGCTCGGCACCCTCCGGGACGATCGTGGCTAGACCTTCCCACAGATCACCGCACTCGTCCCAGCCGGACTATCTGGTGAGAACAAGGTCTCAAGAACATGAGAATTAAGGGACAGAAGTTTCGGGGTAACGTGAGGGGGAACTTCTTTACTCAGAGGGTGGTGGCTGTGTGGAATGAGCTTCCAGCAGAAGTGGTGGAGGCAGGATCGATTTTAACATTTAAGAGTAAAGTGGATAGGTATATTTCTATTTTCAGGAGATAGAATGGTAATAAACCACATAAACCTCAGGTGACGGAGGTATGCGTTGGTGAGCACTTCGGGACCAGTGATCACAATACCATTCGTTTCAATATAATTATGGAGAGAGTCGCAACTGGACCTAGGGTGGAGATTTTTGATTGGAGAAAGGCTAACTTTGAGGGAATGCGTAAGGATTTTAAAGGAGTGAATTGGGACACTTTGTTTCATGGGAAGGATGTAGAAGAGAAATGGAGGACATTTAAAGGGGAAATTGTAAGAGTACAGAATCTTTATAACCATATAATAACCATATAACAATTACAGCACGGAGACAGGCCCTCTCGGCCCTTCCAGTCCGTGCCGACCATTTGTTTTCCCCTAGTCCCATCTACCTGCACTCAGACCATACCCCTCCATTCCCTTCACGTCCATATACCTATCCACTTTACTTGTCCCTGTTAGGTTGAAAGGAAATAGTAAAAATTGGAAAGAGCCATGGTTTCCATATACCTATCCACTTTACTATGTCCCTGTTAGCTTGAAAGGAAATAGTAAAAATTGGAACGAGCCATGGTTTTCAAGGGAAATTGGACACGTTTCGAAAAAAGAGAGATATCTACAATAATTATTGGCATGGAGTAAATGAGGTGCTAGAGGAGTATAAAGAATGTAAAAAGAATCTTAAGAAAGAAATTAGGAAGGCTAAAAGAAGATATGAGGTTGCTTTGGCAAGAAAGGTGAAAGCAAATCCAAAGGGTTTCTACAGCTATATTAATAGCAAAAGGATAACGAGGGATAAAATTGGACCATTAGAGAACCAGAATGGACCAGCTATCAGCAGAGCCAAAAGAGATGGGGGAAATATTGAACAATTTCTTTTCTTCGGTATTCACAAGGAGAAGGATATTGAACTAAGTGAGGTAAGGGAAAAAGTAGAGTAGCTATGGAAAACTATGAGATTCAAAGAGGAGGAAGTACTGACACTTTTGAAAAATATAAAAGTGGATAAGTCTTCCGGTTCCTGACAGGATATTCCCTAGGACACTGAGGGAAGTTAGTGTAGAAATAGCAGGAGCTATGACAGAAATATTTCAAATGTCATTAGAAAACAGGAATAGTGCCGGGGATTGGCGTACTGCGCCATGTTGTTCCATTGTTTAAAAAAAGGGTTCAAAGAATGAACCTAGCAATTATAGACCTATTAGTTTGACGTCAGTGGTGGGCAAATTAATGGAAAGGATACTTAGAGATAATATATATAAGCATCTGGATAAACAGGGTCTGATCAAGAACAGTCAACATGGATTTGTGCCTGGAAGTCATGTTTGACAAACCTTCTTGAATTTTTTGAAGCGGTAACTAGGGAAATTGATGAGGGTAAGCAGTGGATGTTGTCTATATGGATTTCAGTAAGGCCTTTGACAAGGTTCCCCATGGAAGGTTGGTTAAGAAGGTTCAATCTTTGGGTGTTAATGGCGGAGTAGCAAGATGGATTCAACAGTGGCTGAATGGGGAGCTGTCAGAGAGTAATGGTGGATGGCTGTTTGTCAGGTTGGAAGCCGGTGACCAATGGGGTGCCTCAGGGATCTGTGTTGGGTCCACTGTTGTTTGTCATGTACATCAATGATCTGGATGATGGGGTGGAAAATTGGATAAGTAAGTATGCAGATGATACTAAGATAGGTGGTGTTCTGGATAATGAAGTAGATTTTAAAAGTCTACAGAGAGATTTGGGCCATTTGGAAAAGTGGGCTGAAAGATGGCAGATGGAGTTTAATGCTGATAAGTGTGAAGTGCTACATCTTGGCAGGACAAATCAAAATAGGACGTACATGGTAAATGTAGGGAATTGAGGAATGCTGTGGAACAGAGGGATCTAGGAATAACTGTGCATAGTTCCTGAAGGTGGAATCGCATGTAGATAGGGTGGTAAAGAAAGCCTTTGGTGTGCTGGCCTTTATAAATCAGAGCATTGAATATAGGAGTAGGGAAGTAATGTTAAAATTGTACAAGGCATTGGTAAGACCAATTCTGGAGTATGGGTGTACAATTTTGGTCGCCTAATTATAGGAAGGATGTCAACAAAATAGAGAGATTACAGAGGAGATTTACTAGAATGTTGCCAGGGATCCAGCAACTATGTTACAGAGAAAGGTTGAACAAGTTATGTCTTTATTCTTTGGAGCGCAGAAGGTTAAGGGGGGACTTGATTGAGGTCTTTAAAATGATGAAAGGGATAGACAGAGTTGACATGGATAGGTTTTTCCCATTGAGGGTAGGGAAGATTCAAACACGAGGGCATGACATGAGAATTAAGGGACAGAAGTTTAGGGGTAACGTGAGGGGGAACTTCTTTACTCAGAGGGTGGTGGCTGTGTGGAATGAGCTTCCAGCAGAAGTGGTGGAGGCAGGATCGATTTTAACATTTAAAAGTAAAGTGGATAGGTATATGGACGTGAAGGGAATGGAGGGGTATGGTCTGAGTGCAGGTAGATGGGACTAGGAGAAAACAAATGGTCGGCACGGACTGGAAGGGCCGAGAGGGCCTGTTTCCGTGCTGTAATTGTTATATGGTTATATGGTTATAGAATACTAACACAAAAATTGTAATGAATGTTAATCAGAATGGTAGTAAGGGGATGATTTACAAACTAACATTTATAACTTAATAAGTTTCAAGTAAACTCATAATTAGGGCGTTAGGGGGAAAGGCGGGCTCCTGGCTCAGAACCAGGAGCTTGCCTCAGTTAACCCCTTCAACCAACAGTTGATTATCATTGAGGTAAAACTAGATGCTCAATATTTGGCAGATAAAACGGTTAGATATATTTGGGAATACATATGTAATGGATATATACATTGTAAATGGGTATTATACATCTGATTTTGACTCGGCCCCAATCCAGTATGGATATGTTATGATTAACTGAGGGAGCGGAGCTATTTGTTTCCTAACATCGACAACGGAAGTCGACATAATGTTTTCTCTCACCAACAGGTGGGCCACTTGTTACAGTGCCGATAAATTCGTTCACTGTATTTTTACTATTACTAGTTTTTTTTAAATTATCACAATCAGTCACATGTGTGTGTTTGTTATTCAAGGAGAATCGCAAAAGGAATCTACAAATTGAACTTGGTAGGGTAAATGTTCCCCCAATACTTAAAGACCTGATACACAGATACGCAAGATACACAGGTATTAAACCTAGTCAAAATGCAAGATAATAAACAAAATAAACTGGGAGGAATCTCATTCTGTAGTTGGAATATTAGGGGGGTTAACAAACGCATTAAAAGGGTAAAATTTTAGCTCAGCTGAAAGCATATAACACAGATGTTATCTTTCTTCAAGAAACGCATCTTAAATTTCAAGATCAAGCTAGATTGAGGGCGAACTGGATAGGCCAAACTTTCCACTTGTCATATACGTCGAAATGCAGAGGCACGTCTATCATTATCCGCAAAGGCATACCATTTAAATAGAAAAATACCTTAACAGATAAGGATGGGAGATATTTGATAATTACCGGTGAGATCATGCCACCCCAATTACATTGGTAAATATATATGCGCCTAACTTTGACAATCCGCATTTTCTCAATAAAATTTTGAATATAATCGCAGAATATAATTACCAGAATGTTATAATTGGTGGATACTTTAATTGTGTTTTAGACCCTTACTTAGATAAATCTAGTCAAAAACAGAGAGGTAATACGAAATCTAAAACAAGTGAACTTTTAAACACATATATAAAACATTCAAATATAACAGATGTTTGGAGGATTGCAAATCCAACTGGCAAGGAATATTCGTTCTATTCATCGGTACATAAGACTTATTCATTTATAGATTATTTCCTGGTAGACACAAAATTTATTCCATATACTCTGAATCCAAAATACCATACAAATACGACCGCAGATCATTTCCCTCTAACTTTTTTTTTTAAAATAGAAGGAATGTCTAAGAATACATCGTTTTGGAGGTACAACCCCCAAATTTTAAAAGACCCGCATATATCTAAGACAGCAAATGAATCTTTTTTTCAAATAAATGACACGCCAGACACATCACGTACATTATTATGGGAATCTTTCAAAGCTTTTATTAGAGGTGTTATCATCTCATACCAAGCCTTTCAAAATAAAACAAAATAAGAATGAACAATGGCAGCTAGAGGAACAAATTAGACAATTGGATATAGATAATGCTAAAGACCCGTCCGTGGATAAACATAACAAAATATTAATACTAAAATTTAAATTAAATAAATTACTATCAGAGAAAGTTATAAGATTATTCCAAATCACAAGACAGGAACAGTTTGAATTTGGGGATAAGCCCCATAAACTTCTCGCACGCCAGTTAAAAAAATGAGAAAAGGAACATACGATTTCAAAGATTAAATCAGATACAGGGGAAGTATTAACATTACCGAACAAAATTAATAAAAGATTTGTGCAATTTTATGAGAATTTGTATACATCCAAAACGACAACGGACACCAACAAAGTTATTGAGTTTCTGGATAATTGCAATCTTCCCAAATTAGAATTGCAGGAACAAGAGGAATTGGGAGCACAAATCTCAAATAAGGAAATAGAAGAAACAATAACCTCATTAAAAAATGGAAAAACACCAGGTCCCGACAGATTCAGTAATGAACTCTATAAAAGTTTTTACGATATATTTATTCCTCGCCTAGAGAAAATGTATACACATGCTTTTAGAGAACAAATATTACCTGATACATTAGCAGAATACATTACGATTACATTAATACTTAAGAAAGACAAAGATGAGGAAGAACCTGGATCTTACATAGCTATCGCATTGTTAAACACAGATCAAAAAATATTAGCAAAAATATTAGCAAGAAGATTAAGTAAGTACGCCAGCAAATTAATACATCCGGATCAAAAGGGGTTTATCCCTAAGAGACAATCATTTAATAATTTGAGACGTCTGCTTAACATAATGCACACACACCAAACTAAAGACCCAAATCTCGCAATTATTTCGTTGGACAGAGAGAAAGCATTCGATCTGGTTGAATGGAAGAATATGGTTAAGGTATTGCAAAAATTTCAACAGGGAGAGAACTTAATTCAATGGATTAAATTAATATATAATAAGCCAATGGCCAGAATATTAACTAATAATATCTTATCCACGAAATTTCAACTGTCAAGGGGTAATAGACAAGGCTGTTCATTATCAACTTCGTTATTTGCCCTCATAATTGAACCACTAGTGGAAAGATTTAGAACTCATCCGAATATCCACGGATATAATACAAAATATTCAAACAATAAAATATCATTATACGCTGATGATGTACTTTTGTACATCACAAAGCCTCATATCACTATACCCAATATTCTAAATTTAATCGAGGACTTCGGTTCATTTTCAGGTTATAGAATAAACTGGAATAAAAGTGAAATCATGTCAATAAAACCGAAAGATTCTACACATCTCGTACAATTTCCTTTTAAAATAGCTGGGGGAAAATTTAAATACCTGGGTATTGAAATCACTAGAAGATATCAAGACATGCTTAATGCAAACTATAACCCTGTACTTAAGAAACTACATAATTTAATTAAATTCTGGAAAATGCTTCCCTAATAGGTCGAATAAATGCCATCAAAATGATTTTTTTATCACAAATTCTATACCTTTTCCAATCAATCCCAGTATACCCAAAAAGTATTTTTTTTAAATTGGACTTGGATATTACAAATTTTATTTGGGATTATAAGTCCCATAGAATACAAATACCACACCTGAATAAACCCAAAGTAGTAGGGGGATTAGCACTCCCTAATTTCATGTATTGGTCGGTAAATATTAGAAATATGATTCAATTGTTGGATAACTCTCCTCAACAACCGGAGTGGATCGTTATGGAGAAAGAGAATTGCTCCCCTTTTAATATTGGTGCGATCCTTCTCTCACCAATGAAGGTGAATAATACAAACTACAACAAAAACCCAATTTTACTTCGGAGTCACGTGAGTGACTACGTGAATAGAAGCCCGTACGGCCGTTGGTGCGTCATGACGTCAGACGCTGGTGCAGTCGGCCGGTTGGAGCAGCAGCGCTCCTCCGAGCGGTAAGTTTAAACCGTGGGTTACACGAAGAGCTGGAGAATTTAGCAGGTGCAGCAGCATCTAAGGAGCGAAGGAGATGGGCGACGTTGCGGGTCGAGACCCTTCTTCAGATTTTACCCTCGATTCTCCAGCATTTGCAGTTCTTCGTTCACAAGTTTAAACGGAGGTAAGGTTTTAAAAATTTTTTTACCACATGTCATTTTCTGCGACGGTTTGGAGTTCTTAGAGAATGTTGCAGAAAGTGAAGAAGGTGTCGGCGAGGCGCTCCGGGGCTAGAAAGGGAAAAGTGGCAGGAGAGTGTTGAGGATGGAGGCCCGTCTGGTACACCTGGTCCGGTGTTGGCTACACAGCCAGTGGTTGCGGACCCACTGCCGGGGGGCAGTGGAGGCTTGTCAGTAGGGCGGAAGGCCACTGGCAAGTCTCTGTGGCCCGTAAATGAGTCGGGCCTGGAGGTTATACCCTCCATAGGAGAGTCCGTTTGCTCACGGCTCTCCCACGTCGAGATTCTATTACAAAGAATGCTCGACAGGGACCAGCTCCGTGAGGAGGAGTGGTGCCCAAGCCAGGCTGATGGAGAGCTTGTGCTAGCAGCACCTGTTTTCAGGGCTGCAGAACTATCCTGCCTGTGAGGAGGATGTTCTATCAGTGCAGTTTGCTGACACTGATTCTATGCTGGGGGGAGAGCAGTAAAGGTGTTCGGTTGGAGGTAATTCCGAACATTGCTGGGAAGTTTGCTGAGTGTAGAGGCAGGAAAGGCGATTGATGTAGAATTGGCCGAAGCCATTCAGTATATGCTCTCCCACCAGTTACAGGAGCTAGCTATGGATGAAGTAGCAAAAAAACTATAAAGCTCCTGTTAATTGTGATCTCCTGAAGGTACGGTGGTTAATCACCAAATTTGGTCATAGATGGGTTTGCCTGCTAGGGCCCAGGAGATGAAGTTTAAAAAAGTGCTTAAACTGTTGTCAGCAGGTATTACAGCTGTGGTGAAAGTTATTGATACAAACAATATGGTTGAAGCACACCAGGATGAACTGGGATTCCTTTGTAATGCATTTTGAAATTAATAATATCGGGAGGGCCGCTATTAGGCCAGTGCTAACCCGAATTTGGCGAGTTGTGCAAACCGACCAGTGTACCACCACGAAATCTGTTGTTTGGTGGTAACCTTGCAAAAAGGGTCAAAGACTGTCATGAGGTTGTTATAACCATGGCCCTCATTAAGCCAGCTGGCAAGCAAGGCAAAAAAGGTTCTCGACAAAAGTCGAGGACAACAAGGTCTTCCAAGGAAAGATGCAGGTAAGGAATATAACATTGACAGACTGATGTTCCTCTTCAAATTGGGGAAGGTTAAAATTGTTTCTCAAACAATGGCAGCAGTTGACATCAGATTTGTTCATACTTAGTGTATTGAAGGGGTGAAAAATTGGATTTTTAAGGACAGTCTACCTAATCAACATTTTCCTAGTCGTAAACTTATTTTTCAGATGAGGAAAATGTGCTTATTCAAGCAGAGATTCATAAGAAAGGGGTAATTGAGCCTTCTGTCTATCAAAGTCAACAATTTCTGTCAAGTATATTTCCCAGATCTAAAAAGACTGGGGGATGTAGAATTATTCTGGATTTATCGAATTTGAACAAATTTGTTTGTTATAGGCATTTCAAAATGGAGACCTTTACCACGGGCAAAACATCTAGTGTCCAAAGGGTATTATATGGCAACCATTGATTTTAAAGAATGCGTATTACGCAGTGTCTATTCATGGTGATGATAGAAGATATTTGAAATTTATTTGGATGACTGAGCTGTGGCAATTCAGGACATTGCCGAATGGATTAACTTCAGCTCCTAGATTATTTACTAAATTGGTAAAACCTGTGTTAGCATTACTTAGAGCTCAGGGGCATGTGGTAATGGCCTATTTAGATGATATTCTGATTGTTGTAAAGACTCATGCTGAAACTCAATCATCAGTTTCAGTTGTTAAAATCACTTTTGAACAAATGGGATTTGTTATTCACCCAGATAAATCTAAATTATCACCAGTCCAAATTGTGAATTATCTGGGATTTACCATTAATTCCAATCACATGTTGGTAACTTTGCCCAGGGATAAATTGAATCAGTTAATTGAGGGACTGTGTTAATCTCGTTGGAAAACAACGGCCTTCGATTAGACAAGTAGCCAGTTTAATTGGGAAGTTGTTGCAGCCTTTCCAGCTGTGCAGTATGGTCCTCTGCATTATCAACAATTACAACGATCAAAGGAACAGGCACTGAGAATACAAAGGGCCATTTTTGATAGGCCTATGCAGTTGTCAGCTGGGGCGATTGCTGACATACAATGGTGGATAGTACATGTTTCAAAAAATTTAAGGAAGGTTTTGGTGGAATCACCGTCACTGATATTACAGACTGATGTAAGTGCACTGGGTTGGGGTGCAACAGATATGTCTTCTAGTTGTGGAGGCAGATGGAATGTGGATGAGACATCGCTTCCTCAATTAAGAGGGATTAATTATTTAGAGTTATTGGGCACCTGGTATGGGCTCAAAGCTTATTGTTCTACAAGGAGGGATCTGCATGTGCAGGTCAGATTGACAACACCACAGCAGTGGCATATGTAAACCACATGGGTGGAGTTAAGTCACAGTCTTGTGATAGACTGGCTAACCAGATTTGGAGCTGGTGTATTGACCAAAATATCTGGCTTTCAGCACTTTATTTGCCAGCTAGAGGTCACGTCAGTTTAATGACAACATTGAATGGATGTTAAATCAGGATGTATTTAACCAAATGATTGATCAGTATGCATTGCCAGATATTGACTTGTTTGCATCTTGATTAAATCATCAGTTACCTAGATATGTTTCATGGTAACCAGATCTTGGGGCAGTAGCAGTGGATGCATTTTCGCTGCATTGGGGGAGGAATGTTTGTGTATGTATTTCCTCCATTCTGTCTCATCAGCAGATGTTTGCAAAAGATCAAGGAGGACTCCGCTTCAGGGGTATTGGTAGTGCCAGATTGGCCTACACGAGCATGGTTTCCCGTTGTATTACAAATGGCTAGGGAGCCTTACATGCTTATGCCCAAGAATAAAAAAATCTACTGGTAAATCCAGTCACTGGGGATCAACATCCTTTATATGATCATATTGATCTGTTAATTTGCAGATTTTAAGGAGGCCATACCTGGGGAGAGAACTGTCTCATCGGACTGTGGATGTTCTCACGTCGGCCTGCAGGGATAGTACACAGCAGCAATATATCACCTATATAAGGAAGTGGGAGCAATTCTGCCTACAGCAGAATATTGTATATGACACTGCAGGGATCACGGATGTATTGGAGTTTGTCAACTCTTTATTTTGACCAAAAAAAATTAAGTTTACAGTGCGATTAATTCAGCAGAAGTGCCCTGTCTTCTTATTTACCTATGAATGCAGAATTGCATACAGTTGGAACACATCCGTTAGTTTCACGATTCATGAAGGGAGTTTTTCAATTTTAATCCTCCTAAACGGTATTTGGAATGTGAGTGAGGTTTTTATGGTTTCTTCGCCAGTGGGCTCCGGTTACAAACCTATCAGTAGCCAAATTATCTATGAAGGTGGTCATGCTCATGGCGTTGGTTTCAGCTCAACGTGTACACAAATGTTGCAAAAAGCTACGGCTAGATAGAATACATGTGTCGGCTGATGCCATTATATTTTTATGTCTATGATTTGCTTAAACATAATAGAAGAGGCATGACAGGATGTAAGATTGTGTTTTCAGCATACCCCGCAGATGAATCGCTTCTGTGTAGTCTCAAATTTATCTCGTTACATTGAGATTACTAAACCTCTGAGAGGAACAGAGTTGGCTTTGTTTATTAGTCACAAAAAAAACACACAGTAAGGTGTCGGTGCAAACGATTTCAAGGTGGCCTAAAGTGGGTCCTGGCAAGTGCTGGAATTGATACTGATAAATTCAAATCTCATTCCACCATGGCGGCATCAACTTCCGCGGCAAGGGCAATGGACTTGCCAATAGACCATGTCCTCGCGGCCGCAGGATGGTCCAGTGAGCTAACTTTTCAGAGGTTTTATCACAAGCCGATTTCAAGGCTCGGGGTGTTTGCTGATTCTGGTGTCAGTACTGTTACACTTTTCCCTGAGTTAGAGGGGTTTGTTATGATTTGTTTGTAAATAAACTGTTATTTCATTTAACAAATGTGATTACTGATGCATAATTGATTGTTAACGACTTTTGAGTCAATGCAGGCAGTTGTGAACGTCAGATTTGAGTCTGCGGCGTGAATTCACAGTGCTTTGAAGTCTTCACGTAGTCACTCACGTGACTCCGAAGTAAAATAATAAGATTAAAACGAGAACTTACCAGTTTGAAGTTTGATCTTTATTTTATGAGGAGTCGAGTTGAGGGACTACGTGCCCTCGCTCCCACCCTCATAGATCTCATCTGGTAGTTCTAGTTTTATCATCTTACCGTTATACTTTCGGTCATTGTTAGCTGTGAATTCATTCCGCTGCTTTGAAGATTGACGCACCAACGGCTGTACGGGCTTCTATTCACGTAGTCCCTCAACTCGACTCCTCATAAAATAAAGATCAAACTTTAAACTGGTAAGTTCTCATTTAATCTTACTATTAAATGCCCTTGGCAACTACGATTAGGAATTATTCCAAGGCATTTGATACAAATGTAGGGAGCGGGAAAAGGTAGGTCCACTCAAGGACAAAGGGATGAGTTTATTCATGGATTCGGAGGCAGTGGGTGAGGTGCAATACAAATGCTTTGCATCGGAATTGAGCAAGTAGAAAGGCATGGGTGATGGTGAGAATAGTGAGTGTTTAATATTCTCGGGCATGTCAATATTAAGAAAGAGGAGCTATTGTGTGTCTTGGAAAACATTAAGGAAGACAAGGCCATAGAGTCTGATCAAATCTAACCAAGGATAATAATAGAGGCAAGGGAGGAGATACTTGACCGGGATAATCTGGGAAACTATAGGCAAGTAAGATGCCTGCTGTGGTGGCAGGCGCAGAAAGGGTGTGCCGGCGTCGGCAAAGGCAGGGACCCCGTGGGAACAGCCCAAGGGCTGCTAGCCAGGCGATGGTAGGTGTGGCCGGAGCGGTGGTGGTGGTAGCGTTGCTAACGGCAGGAGAGGTGCCACAAGCCAGGGGTTGTAAGATTGAAAGAAGATTTTTAAGGACAGGAATTGGTATTTGCATTTGGAAAATCATGGATTTATTAGTGACTAGACAAAGTGGGAGTCCAGCTGCGGGAGGGAGGAGTGGCGCGAGCTTACTTGGGCTGGGCGTGGTGCTTTAGTCCACAGCGGCGGGGGGGGCGGGGGGGCAGGGCCTGGTGGCAGGTGGGCCTTGATTGATAGGCATGTGGGCATTGTCAGCAGCTCAAGCTGATTTTTTTTTTTTAAGTGAGTTTGGTGATCAATTTTGTTCAAAATCTGGGAACTAATTGGCCAAGGAGTGGATTTCTGAACTCATAAGATAAATCCATACCGTTTTTGCATCTGGTTTTTGAGGAGATACGTTTCAAAGGCAAAATGCCGTACACACACACACGCAGAGTTTTAAAAATATACTAGACCAAGTGCAGACCCGTTGGATCTGTTCCCCCAATGTGCGGTTTCGGGGAGGAGGGGTCAGCATGCTGTGTCACACTAACTACACCACCCCCCCCCCCCCGCACACACACTAACTACCCCCTTGATATTTTATTAATTAGCTCTTTTTACCCCATAAAGGCCCTACCTACTGACGCATAGCCACCAACTCACAGGCGCATCTAGAGGGGGGGTGGGGGTAGTAAGTGAGGGCAATGAGAGAAGGGACAGACAGAGAGGGGCAGAGAGAGGGGCAAGAGACAGAGGGAGAGGGGGGGGTGGAGGGAGGAGGAGAGGGAGGGTGGGAAGGGGAGGGGAGTGGTGGGGGGGAAGGGAGGAGGCGTGATGGGGGAAGGGAGGGGGAAGGGAGGGGGAAGGGAGGGGGAAGGGAGGGGGAAGGGAGGGGGAAGGGAGGGGGGAAGGGATGGGGAAGGGATGGGGGAAGGGGTGAGAGGGGGAGGGGGTGAGAGGGGGAAGGGGTGAGAGGGGGAGGGGGTGAGAGGGGGGAGGGGACGAGAGGGGGAGGGGTTGGTGTGGATGGGAGGAGCAAAGGGTGAGGGGGGAGTGGCGGAGGGGAGAGAGAGGGGAGAGGGGGTGAGAGAGGAGATAGAGGGGGAAGAGTGGTGAAGGAAGGGGAGAGGGGTAGTGAGATGGATAGGGGAAGAGAGTGGAGAGAGGGGAAGGGTAGGGAGGGGGAGAGGCAGGGGGAGAGGGAGCGGGTGGAGAGAGAAGGGGTAAGGGTTGGGGATGAGTGGGGTGCAGGGGAGAGGAGGGGGAGGAAGGTAGAGGAGGGGAGGAAGGCGGAGGAGGGGGGGCAAGGGCGAGTGGGCGTGAAGGGGGGGAGAGTAAGGGGGGTAGGAGGGTGTGGGGGAGGGGGAGAGGGAAGGAGGATGTGGAGAGGTTGGGGGAGAGTGAGGAAGAGGGCGGACCTGAACTCGGTGAGCGGGCGGCTCGGACGGGGAAGCCTCGGCAGTGCTCGCGTGATGATTCCCCATGTCCCTGCGATCAATGGAGGAATTGCAGTTTTCCCAGAGGGAGTAATGGCCGCCAGGCCACCTTCTCATCACGTGCCCCGCGTGACAATAACTGCCACCGCCATGTTCTACCATCGGGTGGGGGAGACGGAGTGGATTCAGAAACAAGCCGGTCAGGGCCGGATTTAGATGAAAAGAGGCCCTAAGCTATTTCACTTGTGAGCCCCCCCCCCCAGTCTCCCACCCCCACGACTAGAGGACCATGATTACCCAACAGTGACAGTGTGACACTTTTTGATCCTACTGTTTGCTGTCATTAAACAGTTGGTTTTAAAATACATATTGGATTCACTGCGGAGCGGGCGATGCTTTACCTGGATCGCCGTTTGAAGCTCTGGAGTGTTGGGCCTGCTGCTTCAATATCATGGAGCTGTGGTTTGCGGAGATCCCCCCCATCAGGCCGCACTGATTTAAATATTGCGGAGCCCTGGGATCCCTTTGCCGAGGGCCACCAGCATGAATCTCCACCCAGTTCAGCCTGTGGACTGCGGGAGCTGCGGTCTCCGGTAGGAAGTGTCCGATTTCGGAAGTCCAAGCCGCTGAGAATGTTCTCCCGTTCCGACGTCAGATGGTGACCCCCCAAATTTCATTGTACCAATGGCCATGAGGGGGGGTCCAAGAGGAGGGGGTCCGTTGGAGACGGGAAAAGGGATTATCAATGGGGGCGAGGACTCCTTCCCATGGAAGAACAGTGTGAGGCATGGGAGGCGACGGAAAGTGCTCCAAATCATGGCGTGCACGGAAATCTCATTGAGGTGGGGGACGGAGTCGGGGGGGACAAAGGTGAGGCCTCTGCTGAGGACAGACCCGTTCGGTATCTGAGAGGGGGAGGTCAGGGGGGAGGGTGAACACACGGCAGGGATGGGGGTTGGGGCCGGAGGAAGGCAGGTAAGTGGACTGAGGTCAAGGCAATGTCTGGTGGGGTGGGTGAGGGGTGGTGGGTGGTCGAGGTAGGGGGGTATGTGGACTGTAGTGTGGGTGGGGAAGAGTAGGGGTCACATGCTTTGGGCGGAATGGGAAAGACCCAGTGGAACAGCCACTGATGTTACCAGGGTTGAGGCGACCAGTGCAGTCAAACTCAGGGGAGATGGCGTCTGCAGCGTGGAAACTTGGCTGGCTTGAGTCCAGGCTGCAGGTAAGGCGACGGCTGCAGGTTGCCGGAGGACGGTGGACTGGCAGGGGTCAGCGGGCAAAGCGTGGGTGGTCCTGGTAGGCGGATGGTCAGTGCGGCGGTGAGCTTCTACGAGTCCGGTGCGGCGTGGAGGTGAGTAGGCCCCCAGTGTGGTGGGGAGGTGGGTAGGCCCCTTGGTGCCGCGCGGAGGTGGGTAGGCCCGGTGCAGCACGGAGGTGGATAGGCCCCCGGTGTGGCGCGGAGGTGGGTAGGCCCCCACGGTTTGCGGCGCGGAGGTGGGTAGGCCCAGTGCGGCGCAGAGGTGGATAGGCCCCCCGGTGTGGCGGGAGGTGGGTTAGGCCCCAGTTACGGCGGGGGGAGAAGGGTTAAAATAAACTACATATCTTTTGCTTTGTCCTGCACTTCCAAGCATCTTTCGAGCAATATTCCTCTCCACAACGAATATAAACCTCACTTGCATTTTAATTCCCCCCTCTCACACCACCAAAGCCTCAGGAATCGCAACACAGCGCCACCGGTGGTAGGTTTCGTAACAACGCCACTATGTCAAAAGTTTTATACACCTTGGTGGAGCAGGCCAAGGCCCCCCTAGATCTTGAGGCTCTAAGCTTAGCTTGTCTAGCTTATACGTAAATCGGCTCTGAAGCCAGTGCCTCTGGTGACACGGCTGTAAACCTGCTGTGACCTCCGGTAACTCCTGATCTGCAGAATGATCATTCTTTTCCAAAGATCCTATAGTGGATTCTTGGTTCTTTCTGCGCGTTTTGAGAACGGGGAGGGGGGGTTTGGAGCTGGCGGGTGGGCGTGGGAGTCCAGTTGTGGGAGGCGTGGCTGTGGACGTATTTGTGCTGGCCGCGGGACTTTAGTCCACAGCGGCTGGGGGGGGGGGGGGCTGGGCCTGGAGGCAGATGGCCCTCAATTGGTCGGCATGTGGGCATTGTGACATCAGCAGCTCAAGCGGCAATTTTATTTTTAAAGAGTGAGTTTGTGATCAATTTACAATTCAAACTCTGGGAAATAATTGACCAAGAGTAGATTTCTGAGTTCATAAGATAAATCCCAACCAAAATTGTAAAAAATCTCTGCGTTTTATTCGTCAGGTTTTGAGGAAATACGTTTCAAAAGCAAATGCCGTATACCCACAACACACACGTTAAGTGATGAGTGTTGGGTAATGGATGCAGTCTACAAAGATGTTAGTTAATAAATGATTTTGACAATGTTTTCATGATAGGTGGGTTTAGTAGATTAAATCACATGGGATCAGCTGAAACATGGTTGCAGGAGGGCTGTGATTGGAAACTAAATGTTGTTCCAGGATTTCGTTGCTTCAGGTGTGATAGAATTGGAGGGACCAGAGGGGGAGGTGTTTGCATTGCTTGTCAGAGAAGATATTACAGCAGTGCTTTGGCAGGATAGATTAGAGGGCTGTCTAGGGAGGCTATTTGGGTGGAACTGAGAAGTGGAATGGTTGTAGCAACACTTTTAGGGGTGTCGTATTATTAGACCGCCAAATGGGAGCGTGAATTGGAAGAGCAAATATGTAAGGAGATAAGCAGATATTAGTAGTAAGCAAAGGTAGTGATTGTGGGAGCGCGCGATTTCAATTTTCCAAAAAAGACTTGGAAACACATTCTTGTAAATGGGCTGGATGGTTTGGAGTTTGTAAAATGTGTGCAGGATAGTTTTTTTGCAGCAGTACATCAGAGGTATCGACCAGAGAAGGGGCAGTGCTGGACCTCTGTTAGGAAATGAGGCAGGTCAGAGTGACGGACGGTATGCGGTGGTGAGCACTTCGGGACCAGTGATCACAATACCATTAGTTTCAATATAATTATGGGAGAGTCAGTAACTGGACCTAGGGTGGAGATTTTTGATTGGAGAAAGGCTAACTTTGAGGTAATGCGTAAGGATTTTAAAGGAGTGAATTGGGACACTTTGTTTCATGGGAAGGATGTAGAAGAGAGAAATGGAGGACATTTAAAGGGGAAATTGTAAGAGTACAGAATCTTTATGTCCCTGTTAGGTTGAAAGGAAATAGTTAAAATTGGGAAGAGCCATGGTTTTCAAGGGAAATTGGACACTTGTTTTGAAAAAAAAGAGAGATATCTACAATAATTATAGGAAGGCATGGATGGTAAATGTGCTAGAGGAGTATAAAGAATGTAAAAAGAAGAATCTTTAAGAAAGAAATTAGGAAGGCTAAAAGAAGATATGAGGTTGCTTTGGCAAGAAAGGTGAAAGTAATCCCAGAAGGGTTTCTACAGCTATATTAATAGCAAAAGGATAACGAGGGATAAAATGGGGTGGAAAAAAAAAAAAACCATTAGAGAAACCATGGAATGGACAGCTATCTGCAGAGCCAAAAGAGTTGGGGGAGTATGGGGGAGATATTGTAACAATTTCTTTTCTTCGGTATTCACCAAGGAGAAAGGATATTGAACTCTGTTGAGTGATTAAGGGGTAAAAGTAGAGTAGCTATGGAAACTATGAGATTCAAAGAGGGAGGAGTACTGACACTTTTGAAAATATAAAAGTGGATAAGTCTCCAGGTCCTGACAGGATATTCCCTAGGGACATTGAGGGAAGTTAGTGTAGAAATAGCAGGAGCGATGACAGAAATATTTCAAATGTCATTAGAAACGGGAAATAGTGCCGGAGGATTGGCGTACTGCGCATGTTGTTCCATTGTTTTAAAAAGGGTTCAAAGAATAAACCTAGCAATTATAGACATTAGTTTGACGTCAGTGGTGGGCCAAATTAATGGAAAGGATACTTTAGAGATAATATATATAAGCATATCTCGGGATAAACAGGGTCTGATCAGGAACAGTCAAATGGGATTATGCGGGTATTGATGGGGTTGTGCCTGGAAGGTCATGTTTGACAATCCTTCTTGAATTTTTTGAAGCGGTAACTAGGGAAATTGATGAGGGTAAAGCAGTGGATGTTGTCTATATGGATTTCAGTAGGCCTTTGACAAGGTTCCCCATGGAAGGTTGGTTCAGCGGTTCAATCTGTTGGGAGTTATTGGCGGAGTAGCAAGATGGATTCAACAGTGGCATGGAATGGGAGATGTCAGAGAGATAATGGTGGATGGGCTGTTTGTCAGGTTGGAAGCCGGGTGACCAGTGGGGTGCCTCAGGGATCTGTGTTGGGTCCACTGTTGTTTGTCATGTACATCAATGATCTGGAGAGATGGGGGTGGAAAAATTGGGATAAGTAAGTATGCAGATGATACTAAGTTAGGTGGTTATTGTGGATAATGAAAGTAGATTCTCAAAGTTCTACAGAGAGATTTGGGCCATTTGGAAAAGTGGGTTGAAAGATGGCAGATGGAGTTTAATGCTGATAAGTGTGAAGTGCTACATCTTGGCAGGACAAATCAAAATAGGACGTACATGGTAAATGGTAGGGAATTGAGGAATGCTGTGGAAACAGAGGGATCTAGGAATAACTGTGCATAGTTCCCTGAAGGTGGTAATCGCATGTAGATAGGGTGGTAAAGAAAGCTTTGGTGTGCTGGCCTTTATAAATCAGAGCATTGAATATAGGACTAGGGAAGTTTAGTAATGGTTAAATTGTACAAGGCATTGGTAAGACCAATTCTGGAGTATGGTGTACAATTTTTGGTCGCCTAGTTATAGGAAGGTATGTCAACAAAATAGAGAGAGTACAGAGGAGATTTACTAGAATGTTGCCAGGGTTCCAGCACTATGTTACAGAGAAAGGTTGAACAAGTTAGTGTCTTTATTCTTTGGAGCGCAGAAGAGAAGGTTAAGGGGGGACTTGATTGAGGTCTCTTTAAAATGATGAAAGGGATAGACAGAGTTGACGTGGGGATACGTTTTTTTCCCATTGAGGGTAGGGAAGATTCAAACAAGAGGGCATGACATGAGAATTAAAAGACAGGGTTTCGGGGTAACGTGAGGGGGAACTTCTTTACTCAGAGGTGGTGGCTGTGTGGAATGCAGCTTTCAGCAGAAGTGGTGGATGGCAGCGCTCGATTTTAACATTTAAGAGTAAAGTGGATAGGTATATGGACTTGAAGGGAATGGAGGGGTATGGTTCTGGAGTGCAGGTAGATGGGACTAGGGGAAAACAAATGGTCGGCACGGACTGGAAGGGCCGAGAGGGCCCTGTTTCTGTGCTGTAATTGTTATATGGTTATATCCACAGAGATTTGGAGCGATTTGATCCACATTGGCTGGGTCACAGGCCTCACACAGTGTTATAACGCCCCCCAGTTATGTCTATCCGCCCTGGCCGCCCGCAGTGCATGTCCACCCACGCCTTCCTCATCGTTCATGGCGCCGGCCACCCCTGGCTTCCGGCGCCTCTCCTGCTGCTTGCAACGCTACCATCCACCGATCCGACCCACACTAACATCGCCATGGCTAGCAGCCCTGGGCACGCGCGTACCTGCCTTTGCCGCCATCAGCCACCCTGGCCACACCTGCCACTACAGCAACCATCGCCATCACCACCATCCCCATCACACCCATCGTTCCATACCGTGCCTACTGCTCTTGGCACCGAAACCACCTAATTAACAGTAGTATTGGAGTTGGGGGATGGCATCAACAGGAAATTAGAAGTGCGTGCTTGCAACAAGGTGGTAACACAGTTATAATGGGTGTACTTCAATCTGCATATAGATTGGGTGAATCAAATTGGCAGGGGTGCGAGGAAGACGATTTCTTTTGGAATGTATGCGGGATAGTTTTCTAAACCAGCATGTGGAGGAACCAACGAGAGAGCAGGCTATTCTAGACTGGGGTATTGAGTAATGAGAATGGGTTAGTTAGCAGTCCTTGTTGTGAGTGTGGCCCTTGGGCAAGATGTGACCATAATATGATTGACTTCTTCATTAGGATGGAGTGACATAATTAAGTCAGAAAACAAGGGTTTTGAACTTAAAACAAGGTAACTTTGAAGGTATGAGTGTGAATTGGCCAAGATAGATGGCAGAGTGAGTCTTAAAGGTGACAGTGGATGTGCAATGGAAGTATTTAAAGACTGCATGTTGATGAAGTACAAAAATTGTTCATACCAGTTTGGCAAAAGAATAAATCAGGGAAGGTGGTGTGCATCCATGGATAACGAGGGGAAATTAGGGATAGTATAAAAACTAAAGATGAGGCATACAAATTGGCCAAAAAAAGCAGACCTACTCCAGAGGAATGGGAGAAATTCAGAATCCAGCAGAGGGAGAACAAAGGCTTAATTTGGAAGAGGGATAATAGATTACGAAGGAAAACTGGCAGGGAACATAAAAATACTGGGACTGCCAAAAGTTTTTATAGATATGTGAAGGAAAGAGACTAGTTGAACATAATAAATTGGTCCCTTGCAGTCAGAAAGCAGGTGTTTTGATCATGGGGAACAAGGACATGGCCAGACCTAATTGATAAACTACTTTGGTTTCTGTCTTATTAGGAGACATAATAATTTGCCGGAAATAGCAGTGGACCGGAGGTACAAATAAGATGGCGGTAATGGAGTGAAATCCAGGTTAGCAGGGATGTGGTGTTGGGGTAAATTGAATGGATTATTAAATGCCGATAAATCCCCTGGGCAGATGGTTAGCTTCCCAGGTACACAAGAGGTAGCCACCTGAAATTAGTGTTTGCATTAGTGATAATTTTTCAAAAACTCTTAGATTCTGGAAGTAGTCCTGAGGACTAGAGGATAGCTAATGTAACGCCACTTTTAAAAAAGGAGGGAGAGAGAAAGCAGGGAATTACAGACCAGTTAGTCTAACATCGGGTTAGTGGGGAAACTGCTAGAGTCAGGTATTAAAGATGGATAGCAGCGCTATTTGGAAAGTGGTGATATTATTGGGGGGAAAAACCAAAGTCAGCATGGATTTACAAAGGTAAATCATGTCTGTCGTATCTTATAGAATTTTTCGGGTTGTAACTAGTCGAATGGATATGGGAGAACCAGTGGATGTGGTTATATCTGGGACTCGCTCAGTGGCTTTCGGACAAGGGTCCCACATAAGAGTTTAGTATATAAACTTAAAGCAACGGTGATTGTGGGTTCAATATATGATGTGGATAGAGAATGGCTGGCAACAGGGACGCAAAGGGTCAGGATGGGTAAACGGGTCTTTTAGAATGGCAGGGCAGTGAGTAGTGGGGTACCGCGGGCTAGGGCTGGGAACCCAGCTATTTACATTATAGATTAATGTTTGGACGAGGGATTGAATGCAACAATCTCCAATGTTGCAGATGACACAAGCTGTGGGGGTATAGTTTAGGGGGGTGTGTGGAGGATGCTAGGAGGCTGCAGGGTGATTTGGA
>CM069166.1:19392942-19429258 GCA_035221665.1 Okamejei kenojei | reverse complement strand
GGAGAGAGGAGAGAAAGAAGGGGGAGAGAAGGTGGGAGAGAAGGGAAGAGAGAAGGGGGAGAGAAGGAAGAGAAGTTGGGGAGGAGAAGGGGAGAGAAGGGGGGGAGAAGGAGTGGAGACAGTTTTAAGAAATTAATAAAGTTAGCGGCATTTACCCAAAGATCCTATATATATTTCGATCTTTGATTTTACCATACCGGGGGGGCGGACGAGGGCATGAAAAATTCAATGAGCCAATCAAAATGCTGGGCACGAAGGAGATTGCTTTCGACTCCTGTAAGTAAATAGTGACCCCACTCCAATGGCTCGACCAAACGCCAACCTATTTTAGTCCGAGCGGTTAAATTTTGTTGAAAACAGTCGAAGCAAATAGATGAAGCCTCGACATGCGGAAACCACTTTTGATAGGGAGAGTGATCAAAACCACCGCGACCTCATAAGTCCGACAGCCATAAGGAACCTTGAGAACTAGCCGAAACAGTGCTCAGACTACGAAAACACTCCTCAAAGAAAAATCAACTTTATCTGATTTTACTGGGGAAAAATAAGATAAATGTACCGAGTTGGAAGACGCCAGAGAAAGACCAACCTAAGGAATCGTGGGTATTCGGGAGAAGGAGAGAAAAGAATCAAATATCCCTGTGGGTCGCAAACTTATTGCAAAAGTTATCTCTGGAACAAAAGCCCATTAACTAGCCCGAGCAACACAAGTAACGAGATGTTTATACAAGCAAGACGCTCCTCCAAGACAAATGTAAAGTAAAAGTCCAGTATGATCCTGTCCTGGAGGAGATGATGAACAAAATTGTAAAAAGTAGAAATCTTACATATGAAGAAGATTTGATCAGAATTTATCGAGACATATCCAGCAGAGGTCTCCAAGAAACGAAATGCGTTCAAGAGACCTAAAGAATTTTGCGGAAGTGAGAATTTGAAGTACAAGTCTGAGGTACCAGCCACCCTGAGAATACCTACAACCAGGAAGAACATTATTCAAAACCCAGCGGATGCAAATGAACCTTGCCCAAGGGATTAAGGCGCGAGAGGTAGACTGAATGAAAATCTTCCAAAGATGAACTATACCAACCAAATAAATTGTATTTCAGGATTGAGCGACTATGGACTTGTTACACTAACGAAGATGGAGAAGATGCGGATTGAGATTCGGGGAGATAACGGATTGGAGAATCTCCTATGGATACTAACAATTAGAATATTAACACTACTAATATAATAACTAACAAATTACTAAAATGATCATACTGCGGTATTATTAATAAATTAAAGCTAATAACTAACATTAAATGGATTAACACCTAATTATACTGATTTATTTAGGAATAAATAAATAGTAAAATATAATCACACACAATTAAAGTTTGGACTTTATTATCCCCCATGGCACTTTTTTATTTTATTTTTTTTTCTATATTTTTCTTCCCTTTTTTTATTTTAGTAAGAACAGGCACCATACCACATTTAACGACATTTGAATAGACTACAAAACCCTGGAGTAACTCATGGGACAGGCTAAGCGCCTTTTGGAGAAAAAGAATACGCGACATTTGACATATAAAATGGATAGGAATGTTTTTCAAGGGAAATGGACTAAATGCGGACAGGGTGTAACTAGCGTAATAGGCATGTTGGGTCGAAGGGCCTGTTTTCCAGCAGTTGGACTCTGACTTGTATTGGTGTAATGGACAACTTGCCAAAACAGAGAGTATGTATGAATTAAAAGCAGGGTGAGAAATACTGTGACAAGGGCAGCAACTCAGGTGTGGTGAGTTAGGGAGGTAGGGCGACTATGAGCTTCTTCTACGCAGCCATCTCACAGGCTTTTCTTACAATTGCCTTTCCTTGGCATGCCAATACCAACCTTGAATATGCAGTCTACATGCGTATTGAAATCCCCCCAGACTGTAACATTGCCTTCTTACCTCCCATTTCTATTCTTGATGTAATTTGTGCCTACAGCTTGACTACTTTGAAGGACTATAACACAAACTCCCCATCATGGTTTTTTACCCTTTTCAGTATGTTAACTTTACCTCCAAGGATTCTGCATCTTCTGACTATGTCTCGGAAAAAACTGCCAGATACCTCTGTTTATACTCCATCGTATTTACCCGAGGAGAAAACATGATGGAGGAACTTCGGTCAGTCATGGAAGTGTCCTTGAAAGCATCATGTTTACCATCGAAGAAATTGTGTATGAAGGTAGACGAAATCTCCAGGGCCCTGATCAATCTTTCTGAGGACATTTTGGGAAACTAGAGAGGAACTAGAGGTTGAAGTTTATGATCCATCCTTTAAATATAGGAGAGGTGTTTGGAAGACTGGAGGAGGCAAATGTTGTAAACCCCTATTCAAGAAGGCTGCAGGGAAAATGCTGGGAACTATAAGGCTGGTGAGCCCAACATCTATATTTTAAAGTTACAGAAAGTATTCTGAGGGATAGGTTATACAGGCATTTGGACGATCAAGGGCTGATATGGATAGTCCACATGTTTTGAACGTGGGAGGTCGGTCTCACAAATCTGATAGAGATTTTTGAAGACGTACCAAAAAGTCAAAGAGGGCAGAGCTGTCGATGTTGTAAACATGGATTTCCGTATTGGCAATTCGACAAGTTCTGCATGGAAGTAGCTTCTGGAAGGTTAGTATCACATGGTATCCAAGAGAGATACTCAATGGATAACAAAATTGGCGCAGGGGGAGAACAAGGGGGGGGGAATGGTGAAAGGTTGCTTCTCAGACCGAGGCCTGTGACTAGTGGTGTGCCTCAAGTTTCGCGCGCCGTTAATGTTTTCATCTACATCAATGATTTGATGAGAACATACAGGGCACGATTAGCAATTTGCTGATGATACAAAGTGGTGTTTTTGCAGCAGTGAAGATGGTCGTGAAAGATGCGGCAGAGGAATGGTTGATGCGATTGTAATACAGTGAAATGTCAGGTGTGCATTTTGGGACGTCTCACAAGGAGAGGATCAACACAGTGAATGGTAGTGCCATTGGGGAGTGTTTAGAGCAAGAGGGATCCAGATGCAAGCGCATGGTTTTCCATGAACGCGAGTCACAGTAGATAAGGTGGTCACAAAAGGCTTTTGGCACATTGGCCTTTATCAGTCAGAGTATTGAGTATTGAAGTTGGGAAGTCATGTTGGCAGTTGTATAATATGTTGGTGAGACCACATTTAGAGTAATTGTATTAGATATTGTCAAGCTTGAAAGGGTTCAGAGAAATTTACAAGGATGATACCAGGACTAAAAGGTTTTGAGCTATTGGAGAGGTTGGGTCTCCATTCCTTTGGATTTCCTATTTCGTGGCCCATCTGGGAAAGTCCAAAGGACGGGAACCACGGAGATGGAGAAGGGGTCTCACAGGGTGGTGAGGAATCCTTCCCACAGCAAAAACAACGGAGGCGGATGCAACGGAAGAAAAGCTCCACCTCATGGCGCCCAGAACTGTTGAGGTGGGGCGAGGGGAACAAAGTGAGCCTCTGCTGAGGACCGACAATTCTGAAATCAGAAAGGGGAGGTCAGCGGATGTGAAGACACGACAAGGGAGGGTTTGGGTCGAGAGGGCAGGTGGTAATGGAGGCTGAGACGGATGTCTGGTGGGGGATGGTGGGCTCAAGAATGAGGGGGGCATGGGAGTTATTGTATGGTGGGAGTAGCAGTGGACACCTGGTTAAAGGGGGAAGAGGAAGACCCAGTGGAACCCCCATTGTGGTTCCCTGTAAGGGGGTGGGGACGGAGCAGTAGGATCTCCACAGCTATCCTAAGGGGGTGGAGTCTGCATTAGAGACTGTGGGCCCGTGCTTGACCTGGGACTCGGGTAAGTTTGTCGGTTGCGCCCGCTGGTGGTAGATGTTGGGGGATCCAGAACCAGTGCCACAGTTTTAAGAAAAGGGCAAAGCCATTTAGAATCGGAGAATGAGAAAACCACTTTTTCACACAGAGAGTTTGTGTTGTGAATTCTCTGCCCAGGGGGCGGTGGAGGCCGGGTCTGTGTGATACTTTCAAGAGAGAGATAGATAGGCCTCTAAAGAAAGTGGAGTCAGAGGATATGGGGAGAAGGCAGGAACGGTATTGATTGGGGATTATCAGCCATGAACACAGTCGGCTTTCAACCAGGAGTGGTGCCAGAAGACTGAAGGTGCAATGTCTGCCTTTTTTCAAGAAGGGCCTGCAGGGAGAATGCTGGGAACTACAGGCCGTGAGCCAGAACACCTTAGTTGAAAAGTTACTCGAGCGTATTCTGAGGATAGGTTATACAGCAATTATTAGACGGACATGCTGACAAGGGATGGTCAGCATGGTTTTGTACGTGGGAGGTGTGTCTCACAATTCTGATTGATTTTTTTCAAGACGTGACCAAAAAAGTGATGAAGGCAGAGCTGTAGATGTTGTTACAGGATTTCCAGGAAACGTTGGACCAGGTTCCGCATGGAAGCTGCTCTGGAAGGGCAGATCGCATGGGATCCAAGAGAAGATAGCTGGATTGGGATAATAATTTGCTCCTGGAAGAAGCAGATGGAGATGGTGGAAGGTTGACTGTGGACTGGTGATGTGCCTCCAGGTTTCGGTGCTGGGGCCCGTTTTTACAGTTTGTCATCTATATCAATGGTTTTGATGAGAACATACATGGCAAGATTACAAATTTGCTGATAATAACAAAAGTGGGTGGTTTTGCAGATAGTGACGATGGTTGTGAAAAATTGCAGCAAGATCTTGATCGATTGGCCAGGTGTCTTCGGAATGGTTTAGTTTAGTTTAGAGATACAGTGCTAAACAGGCCCTTCAGCCCATCGGTCTGCAGAGACCACATCACCACTCACTCACACTATCCTACACACACTAGGGACAATTTTACTTATCCCTAGCCAATTAACCTACAAACCTGTGCATCTTTGCAGTGTGGGAAGAAACCAAAATATCTTGGAAAAACCCTCGTGGTCATGGGGAGAACAAACAAAATCCATACAGAGAGCACCCGTTGTTAGGATTGAACCCGGGTCCCTGGCGCAGCAAACTCTGTAAATCAGCAACTCTACCACTACGCAAAAAACACAGTGCCGCGCCGTTTAATGGAATTTAATACAGAGAAATGTGAGGTGTTGCATCTTCGGACGTCTAACTTGGGCAGGACCTATTCAGTGAATGCTAGGGCTTACTCTGGGAGTGTTGAGAAATCTTGGAGTGCAGGTGCATGGTTCCTTGAAGGTGGAGTCGCAGGTAGATAGGACGGTCAAAAAGTATTTTGGCACATTGGCCTTCATCAGTCAGAGTATTGAGTATGTTGCAGTCAGCTGTATAAGATGTTGGTGAGGCCACATTTAGAGTGTTGGTTCAGGGTTCTTGGCACAATATTATAGAAAGATGGTTTGTTTTATACAGGAATAGGTACAGAGAAGTTTACATGCCAGCACTAGAGCTGGTCTGAGCTCGAGGTTAAGATGGGTTGGGACTCTATTTACTTGGAGCGCAAGGTTGAGGGGTGATCTTACAGTACATAAAATCCTGAGAGGAATAGATTGGGTAGATGCACAAATTCGTCTGCCCAGGCAGCAGGTGAATCGAGGACCAGAGGACATTGGTTTAAGGTGAAGGAAAACATTTATCCCGGAACCGCTGAGTGGTACCTTTTTCACACAAAGGCTGGTGAGGGTATGAAACAAGCTGCCAAGTGGAGGTAGTTTACGCAGGCACAATCCCAAATTTTTTAGAAACAGTTTGACAGGTACATGATAGGAAAAAGTTTGAAGGGATATGTGGACAAAAGCAGGCAGGTGGGGACAATGTAGCCGGAACATGTTAGCCTTTGTGAGCAGGTTGCTAAAAGGCTATAGGGCCTGTTCCTACACAGTATCACTCTTATGACTATACTTTAAATCCACCCCCCACTATTTAGTTTAACTCTAACTACAGCCCTAGATATCCATCTGTCCGCCAGGATCCTGGTCCCAGCAGGGTTTCAGGTGGAGTCCATCCCATCGGAACAGCTCACTCCTTCCCCAGTACTGATGCCTATGACCTCACAAAATTCAACCCCACTTCTCCCACACTAATATTTGTGGTGATGTCTTAACTTTCTAATTTCATCCACACCTATGCCAATCTGCTCGTGGGCTCAGGTAGCAATCCAGAGATTATTTATCTTTTTGGCAGCGCTTTTTATTTTGTTTCCTCTCTGCACAAATTCCCTCTGCAGAACCTCTTTCTGTGATTTACCTATGTTGTTGGTACCAACATGGACTGTGACAACTAGATTTTCCCCTCTAATTTCCTCTGTAGGATCAGACGAGATGTCCCAAACACAGCACCCAAAAACAGGTCTTGGGACTCTTGTTCCTTGCACACAGAGAATTGTGTCCCCCCCCCCGATTAACTCCAAATTACAACAGCATGTCTCTTCTGGCCCCATCTTGAATGTTCCCTTTTGCCTGGTCCCAGCAAGGCAACTGATTTCCCCACCAGGACACACTGCCTCAAAAAGACAGCCATCAGCATCATCAGAGATATATCACCCTGGCCATACACGCAATTCAATCCTGCCATCGGGAAGAAGGTGTAGGAGCCTGAAAATTGTAGCGTCTCCAGATTCAGGAGCAGATTCTTTCAACCCAGCATGGTATTAAGCACACAAATGCCAAATGAGTTTCAGAACTACATTGACTATGGAGGCATTGATTTTGTCTTTGCACTGTTTATTAAACGAATAATGCTGGAAACCACATATAACCACCCGTCAAAGCAAAACAGCAAAGTCTATAGCAATATTGGGAAAATCTGGACACATTGTGGACCACAAATCATTTTTAAAACCCCCCCCATTACTCTGTATAATAACACTCATATTGCCATATCTGAGTTACTGTGTGAGATATGGATAATACCTACAAAACCAACCTACAGCAGCCGTTATGTACATTACAAAAATGAACAATAAGAAATGAATCAATAACGTTGGATATCTTGAACCTACCAATTTATTATTCATAAAGAACACCTACACTGAGGTTCACCGATCTGGTTAATTTAAGACTGCACAAATCATGTACAAAGCAAGAAAATAATTACGTAGAATTTCCAGGGAAATAATATTACCTTCCAGATATAACAAAAACCTTATGGAAAGACAGTGTGGGTATAATTTGAGAGGGGAACATAATTTTTAAAACACAATGTCAAAAAACTCTTAAAAGTAGTGCATAGCAATCTGTGGGGTGAAGTTGTGGCATGGTCTGGAACAGGAAATAAAACCTACACAAACATAATTCAGTTTAAAAAGATGTACAAAAACAATTTTTTTAAAAGGAATTGGATGAGATAAGGTGATGTGAGTGGGATAATTTGTTATACGAGATTGTATGGAAGGTATTATAGGGTGATGGGTTTTGTATATCTGAACAAGCGATACTGTATAGTACAGGATGGTTTTTTTCTTTTCTTTTTATTTTTTTCTCTCTTTTTTGTATGGCTTTGTAAATATTGATTAGCGTTTTAATGTAAATAATTTGGTGTACATTAGCTGCTGGTGACATCTGGTGTAACATATAGCTGCTAAATTTGAATAAGATAATTATAAGCCGTTGAATAAGGGGTGGGATGAATAAGCTTTGGAATCTTCCGCTCCTTTTTCGACACATACAATGCAGTTAGGTAGAGATACTGTTGATGAACCTTTATAAATATTCTTGTTTTGTTTTTTTGGATGGTGTATCACACTTGCTTTTTATTCTTTTATTCTGTTTTTGAAATAAAGAATTAAATAAATAATAAATAAATAATTGATAATATTTACATATTATATGTATAAACATCATAATAAATATTTCCATACATATCATGTTTAGACTTCATAAATACATATATATTTAAATATATACACATGTATATACATTGACATATCTGTTGTGCTGCGTAAGTAAGAATGTAATTGTTTGGTATCAGGACAATAAAACACTCTTGACCTTGTCTAGCTGCAGATGTGGTCACATAACCACAACATGGATCCACCAGCTCCCCATCACGCAGCTACAGCACACCCACGTCATCCTGCATCCTACTTTATTCCCAATGGCGCCTCATTTAAACTCCCGCTTGCCACTGCTGCTGCTGTTGTTCACTGGCTTGAACCTGACTCACCCCTAGTTCCAGTAACTCCTTTCCCTCAGCTCTTCTCGCCGAGCCCTCTTGAGCCTCAGCCTCAGTTCTGCACTTGGCCTCAACACGGCATTTAGCTCGTTAGAAGGGTTTAGAGGGCTTGGGGCCAAATGCAGGAAAAAAAGACTAGCCTAGTATGCCAACATGTATACATGAGACAATGTGGCAGAAGGGCCAGTTTGGTGCTGGAATGACCCTAGTTTAGTGGCAGAATATATACAGGACCTACAATTCCACGCATGCATTGCCCAATACCATCACAGTCTCCAGCTCAATGTTGCCCGTCACTGCGGTGTTAGAGGAAGCTCACCGACTGGGAACAATGAGCTCTTCATTCCAAAAACCCAGAATAGGTGTGCTTGCTGTTTTGCATTTTTATCCACAACGTACATAACTACACTGCCATCCTTGCTCTGTAGTTTATTCACTTGGAAGCAAAAGAAAGTAGTCGGTGACTGTCACGAACACAACACCACTCGGGAAGATTGTCACCAGACTGAGAGTTGTAGGTGGTCACATCTCCCTCCATCTCAGACAGCACATCACACAGATCCAGGTAAGAAGACAGCTTCCATCGCTTGATCAGGCTCCGAATTTACTTTAGTTGTTACTGATTGTGTGCGTCTGTGATGAGTGTGGTGAGTTGTATGTCCTCTGTGTGTTAACTCACTGTTATGCAGTAAGAATTAAAGAGGGAGATCACACCTCTGTGAGGAGGGGGGGAGGGGGACCCAGTGAGGAAGATTTCACCTCCCACAGTGAGGAAAGTGTCAATATCAAGAGAGGTTTTATTGTCATGTGTCCTAGAAAGGACAATGAGAATTCTTACTTGCGCAGCACCAACAAATATGTAAACATCGTACATAACGGAAAGATTAAATTTTTCAGGTGTCTATAGACCATAGACCATATATTCACACTAAATAAACCAGATATATGCAATAATGTTAATAATACAGTTACTGTTCAGAGACTCTTTGATGTTGTGTTTTAAATAGCCTTGCTGGCTGTGGGGAAGAAGCTGTTCCATGTAATGACATGGGAGAAGAGAGAGATTGAGAGAGAGAGAGCAGAGAGAGAAGGATGTGTTTTCTTCTCTTCTGCGGTTGAGAAGGATTGAAGCAGACCCCCCCTTTTCAGGATTTGCTGTTGGAGAAGGAAACAGAGGCTGAGGGTCTTCATATTTAACTTATCGTTGGGCTTTGAAGCTTTCCTCTGGTCCTAGGATTCCTCTACAGTGCGAAATCCTGAGTTTTTCTCTACATTGTAGAGGGTGTCGGTTGTCGTTGCGGACGACAAGAGTGCCTGGAATCGAGGCACGAAGATTGCGGTGTCCCTTTGTCTTTTTTGCACCGTTTCTCTGCCCAAAATTCTTGTGCCAGTGCGGCTGCCTGGCTTTAATGTGAAGAAATGTACTTTGCTTCTTGGCTCGACTGGAAAGAGTTTCCCTAAAGCTGCGCTCGGCGTGGACGAACTTGGGACTTTCCTGCTTCAGCTGGAGGTTTCCTGCTTTCTGCTCCTGTCTTTGACTTGTCTCTGGAACTTAACTTGGAGCTGAGCTCTGGGGTGCTGGAGCTGTTGGTGGCTCTGTCAGAATGGCTGATGGCTGGGGCGCGGCCGAAGGACCGGACATACGCAGCGGTGGCAACATGAGCCATCTGAAGCATGAACCTCATGTTGACTTGATTGGGACGGGTTTTGGTATCTCGGTCAAACTGGGCCTATGAAGTCAGGAGACATTACAAAGGCCTTGAAGAACTTCTTGGGAGGGGAGCTAAGTGTCTCTTCCGAGCTCGAAAGAGAAAGGTGAGTGATACAAAAGACCCGGGAGGTGTGGCCCTCAAGCTTGGAGCTGGGGTTTCAGTGAGGGGGGTCCACATACAGTGATCCGTGGGTATCCAGGTGAGACCGTTCTCCTCGGATTGCCCCACATGTATACCAGACGCATCACTTATTCCACACCTGTCTAAGATGGGGAGGTGCGGTCCTAAGTGCTTTAGGCCTCATGCACCCTGGGGGGGACCCAGAGGAAAAGGGGTCATCAGTTTCAAGAGGAGGTGTTCAATGAAGGTGGTGGGGGGATGGCGCTGAGGGAGTTCGAGGTGGAGTATAGGGGTCTCCCAAGAACCGTGGCTTGGAGTTTGGGGAAGGCACGGTGTCATGCGTGCGGCGAATTTTGGACACTCCGGAGGGAGTGTCCTATTCGCGGGGTCACTGCGAGAAGTCTAGCGCAGCGGCCCAGGATGCGCTGCTGGCCCATCCGGCGTGGCTCTCAACCTCAGTGGCGTCGGGTGGTACTGCTACCCGGCTAGGCTTGCCGCCACTGGCCTCGTGATCCAGGCGGCAGTAATAGCCATCTGGGCCTGCATTCTGCCTCGGGGACTCGAGTAGAGATAGCCCCCGCCCCCCATGTCTTCACCGTGGTGGGCGGCTAGAAGGTGGGCACAGGGGAGGGGGTGAGGAGGGGGCAGTGGAGAAGCAGAGGAAAGAGACGAAGAAGGAGAGGTGAAAAGGCCGCCCGAGCGAGTCAAACGGGATCGGGTGCGCACCTGCCGAGTTCTGATACCACCCAAGGGGTGCCTGCCAGCTCCAGTGTGGTGCAGTTTGCACCTGTGTGGTCCAGCAAGGAGCTGAGGTGTTCGACGGGGGCAGAAGCAAAAACGTGTGGGTGGTAAAGTGGCCTGGGGGATAGTGGGGAGGCCGAAGACACTTCTGTTATGAGTCCACCGGACTGCCACATGCTAGCGACTTTAAATGGGAGCAGGCTGGAAGAGCAAGGGCGTGGGTCCAAAGTGAGGGGATGTCTTTTCTCCAGACCTTCCACCACTGATGTGGTTGGTGTCTTGAACAGGTGTCCCCTCCGGGTCGGAGGTTGGGCCTCTATCTCAGGGATCTTCCGCGAGTGTTATAAGACCATGTGATGCGGTTGACTCCTCTGGTGGTGTGTCCTCGGAGCGGGAGGATGTCCCGTCGTTTCAGGGGACCTCTGGGGGTGTTTATCTCATCGGGTGTTGAGTGGCTCCCCTGGGTGTGTGTCCTCTGGGTCGGAGGAGGTCCCCTCTTTATTTTCAGAGACCTACTGAGGGTGTTGGCACTCAGATTGATGGGGTTAGCTCCCCGGTAGTGGCCCCCTGAGACGGGGGATGAGCAGAGTCAGCCCGAAGGTGGAGGTTCAGGGGCATTGTGTACCAACTCTGTGCTCCTTATCAGAGCCAATAGAGGTGCTGGGGGGTGTGGCTGAGAAGAGAAGCTGAGTCGAAAAGCAAGAAAAAAAAAAAAAAAAAAGGGAGAGTTTAATGGCAAGAGGAAGATTCTCTGGTGTTGTCTGTGGAGAGGTACTCTGGGTGCTGTGGAGGTCGGGGCTGTTTCGGGTCGTGATCCTCCTTCAGTTTCCGAGGGTGCCAGTGTACCACAGACCCTGGGGTGCCTCTTGTTTTTTCTTCCCCCAGGCCCCAGACGTGGAGGGTGATGGGAGAGTGCAGGAGCCCAGCCAGTCAGTGGTCTGCTTTTTGCGTCAGGGGTGTCGGACCCTTCCTGGCATTGATCCTGGGGGTGTGGCATGCCGGAGGAGGGGAGAGTGATGGGGGACAGTTTGTGTAGCGGGATTAGTGAACTTTCCAGAGTTTCTGGTCTTTCAATTTTTGATAACGACCCTGAGCTGCACTGGCAAGCTTGTTGTTTCAGGTGCGAGTGGGTTGGCCGAGTGCCCAGTCTCCAAGCCGTGTATCCAAATGCAACAGTTATCGGTGAGGTGCGAGAGTTCTAAAAGCAAGTCATACCTCTCAGAACAAAAATGGTGCTGCAAAGAAATGGTGGGAGGATTGGCCAGCTTTGATTAAGAGCTCACGGTGCCGTGGGCAACAAGGACAGCGATCTTCCTGACTCTGAGAAGAGACTGTTTGGGACTTTTGGGGGGGGAGGCCAACGAGATCTATTTGCTAGGGCGGAGTGTGAGGGATCTCAATTTAGTGTGGGCCTGCACATTCACAGTACTACATTAAATTAAAACGGAGAGAGTTTCGGGGCAATTTCAGCTTTTACAGTCCTTAGAGAGGGAAATTTGCGTTGGGTTTTCTGCAAAGACGCATACCTGTTTGTTAGTGATGGACCCACCGGCACTGGGAGTGGGAAAAGGGGGGTCCTTCATGAGTCCATCTCAGCTCGAACTCGAGTGGGGTGGCCTTTCTGTTGCCCCGAATTTTCTGCCAATATTTTAAAAGTGCAAGGAGTTGTGGCCAGGACGTTTGCTCCATCTGCCGTAGCCGGAATGGCATGCCAGTGCATTTCATTAACCCCTGAATGCCCCTAGCTCCGGCACGATCAGGCCGCCCTAACTTCAGGAGGTGGAACTGCTCTGTTGAGCACATTTATAGGAGAGGGGTGTCTTCCTTGGTGGGGATTTTAATTGCACATTTCTTGAGGCGCGAGACCGTTCGGTACTCAGTGTGCCCCTGCTGTAGCGAAGAAAGCTGTGAGGTTGATTGAATCCTTGAGTTGGTGATGCCTGGCGAACCCTCACCCACCCGATCCACTGCTTTTTTCGGCGAGGTCTGAGGGGGAGGTTCCCGCTTTGAACGAATATAATATTTCCCACAGACGTGTTGTTTCCCTGGCCTCGGGCGGCATCAACGCGGCTGGTGGGCTCGGGACCACTGTCTGTGCGTGTGGATTCAATCCAGCGCGCGCTCGGGCCTGGTCCCGCGTACTGGCACTTTAACAACAGGCTGCTGGAGATCGGTTTCCCGGGAAGCATTCAGTCCGGTTTTGGGGGAAGTGGAAGAGAGGCAGAGGTGCTTCTCTTCCCCTTAGGCAGTGGTGGGATGTGGGGAAAGCTCACATCCGTCTCTTTGTAAGGATTTATACGTGGGGTCGAACCGGAAGGCGGGACTCGCGGTCGAGAGCGTAGAGGGATCGGGACGCAGAGTCTCGTCTGGGTCGGTTTTGGGAAGACTCCTGTGAATGGGGCAGTTTCAGTTAATGAAGAAGCTTTGAGGAGCCTGCTGCTTGACGGTCCCGAGGCCCTACGTGAGGTACGCGGTCCAGATGCCTGCGCGAATCTGGACCGACTTTCGCCTTTTCTTTTCTCTCTGGAGAAGGGGGGGGAGCTCGCAAACTGCTCCGTGGAGCTGCTCGCAGCGACGGGTCCTCTGTCACTGATCCAGAGAGATAGTGCCTTGGTCAGGTCCTTTTATGGTCCCTGTTCACTGCGGCTAGATTCAACAGGGAGGCTCAGCGAATCTGTGGGAGGGGTCGCCGACTGTAGATAGGGGGGTGGGCAAGAGCGTCGGATGGCCCCCTTATCTTTGGAGGAGTTGACTCGTGCCCTGCATCACTCAGGAGCGGTAATCCCCTGGATGGATGGGCTGACGGTAGAGTTTGTTAGAGCGTTCTGGATTGCTTGGTGGAATTACTTTTGGTTCTGGGGGAGAGCCTGGCGACCGGGAGATGCCCCTCTCGTGCGTAGCAGTTTGTTTGTCCTGCTGCCCAAGAAGGTGAACTCCGCTTGTTGAAGAACTGGCCCCGTCGCGCGCCGATATCAAGTGATAAAGTTTTTGCACGGCAATGGCAAATCGCCTGGGCTCCGTGCTGTCCTCAACGATCCATCCTGACCAGTCCTATACAGTCCCTGGCAGGTCCATTCAGGGATAACATCCACCGGTAAGGGACCTGATTCATCAAGCCCAGGCACTGTGAGGCCACTGCTTTTCTGTCGCTTATCAGGAGAAGGCTTTTGATAGGGTGGAAACATGAATACCTTTTCGGACGTTGCAAGGCGTTTGGGTTTGGGCCGCATTTCGTGGCCCGGGTCCGGCTTTTGTACACTGCAGTGGAGTGCCTTTGTGAAGGTTAATGGTGCGTTGTTGTCTCCTTTTCATTTTGGAGGGGGGTCCGTCAGGGGTGCCCCATGTCGGGTCAGTTATACTCGGTCTGTGTGGACCGTTCCTGTGTCTTCTTCGAGGAGGTTGACAGGCCTGGCGCGCCCTACTGGCCCGGGGGTGGAGGTGGTTCTTTCGGCGTATGCCGATGATGTACTCCTTATGCTCACTGATCCTGGTGACCTGCGAGGATGCGTGACTGCCAGGAGATTTTTCTCGGCTGCATCTTCTGCTAGGATTAACTGGAGTAAGTAGTTCTGGAACTTTTAGTGGGTGAGTGCAAGGTGGACTCCCTGCCAGAGGAGAATGGGGGGGGGGGGGGTAATGTTTGCGTGGAGTACCACGCACCTCCTCTATCTGGGGGTGTAACCTGAGTCCCACTGAGGATCTTGGCCGGCAAACTGGCGGGAGTTGGAGACGAAAGTGATCGCCCGGTTGGGGCGCTGGTCAGGCCTGCTTGGAGTTCTTTCCTTTCGTGGGAGGGTCTGGTCATAAACCAGCTGGTAGCCTCCATGTTATGGTACCGGCTGGCTACTCTTGTGCCGCCCTCTATTTTTGCAACTGCTTTACAGAAGAAGCTGGTAGATTTCTTTTGGGGAAATAGGAAGCACTGGGTTTTCCGCGGCGGTCCTGAGTCTCCCATTAGAGGAGGGCGGCCATCCTTGGTATGTGTACGTACCCAGGTGGCAGCTCTCCGCCTCAGGACTCTGCGGAGGTACAAATACGAAGAGAACCCACCCAGATGGCACGCTCTGGCCACGTATTTTTTCCGTCGGGGTCGTGTCTAAGGGGGGTCTCACGGCTCCCGGTGCGGGTATCAGTCGACCCGCTCTAAGGGGCTTGCCTGTCTTCTACCGGGATGTGCTAAAGTGAGGAATTTGTTGTTTTCAGCCAGCGTGTTGTTCCAAGAGGGGAGGGGGTTGTCGTGGCTGCGGGAGTGCCGGGTCCTCACCCTGTCATGGCGGGTGTCGAGGAGAGGCGAGTGCCTAGAGTGGTTCTGATAGAGCTTACCCCCGCTCCGTCAGATCTGCTCATCGGGCCTAGGATCCGGATAGGTCTCGGTACCGGTTCCCACACAATCTGAGCCGCCTTTTCTGAGATGACCAGCTTGCCATTTCGTGATGCGAAGAGACGCACACTGTACAGGATGCTCCTGCACATTTTGCACCTCCCTTACCTTCGTCTCCCGTCCCGATACACCATGGCGGACGGTGTTACCACCTGAGGCGGGGAGGTCCTCAGTGGGGGTCCTTCTATAAGCGAGTTGTTCCCCTTTACATTGGGGACCTGGGGTGGAGAGTGTTGCACAGAGCGGTGGTTTGTAATAGGACTTTTGAGTCGGTTCACGGGCTCGTCCCGCAGCATGTAATTTCTGTGGCGAGCAAGAGACCGGTTTCCACGTGTATATGGAGTGTGAGAGGCTACTGCCCCTGTACCAATATCTGAAGGGGTTGTTCCTCAAGTTTCTGGTTGCATTTTAGTCCCACGATTCTAGTGTTCGGACACAAGGCAGGGAGTGGGGAGAGCCGAGGGGGGGGGGGAACTTCCCTGTCGGTTTGCTCTGGGCCTGGCCAAGATGGCCATTCGTGGGTCCAGGCAGCGGGCGGTCGATGGTCAGGCTAGAGTCGGCTGCCTGCCCCTTTTTCCGGGCCTACGTCCGTGCACGTGTGTCCCTGGAGCGGGAACATGCGGTGTCCCACGGGGACTCTGGAGGCCTTCCGTGGCGCTGGTCACCGCGTGGGGTTCAGTGTATTGTGAACAATGATTGTATTGTTTGTACTATAATGGTTGTATATAGTGCCATTTTTGATTATGGTTTGATGTGTTGTATTATATGATTGTGTCAATAAAGTTTTTGAAACTATAAAAAAAAAAAAAAAAAAAAAAGAGAGAGAGAGAGAGAGAGAGGGGGAGAGATCACATCTTTGTTGGCGTGTGGGCATGGGTGGGGGGGGGGGGGGGAGTCCAGTGATGGAGAGTTTAGTTTAGAGATACAGCGCGGGGACTTGCTCTTCGGCCCGCAGCCCACTGACCAGGGGTCCCCGCACATTAACACCATCCTACACCCACCAGGGACAATTTTACATTTATACCAAGCCAATTAACCTACAAGCCTGTACATCTTTCGAGTATGGGAGAAAACTAAAGATCTTGGAGAAAACCTATGCAGGTCACGGGGAGAATGTACAACCTTCGTACTGAATGCACCCGGTCAGGATAATGCAGCAACTCTACCGCTGCGCCACCATGGAAGAGATTACACCTCTGTGTGAGGAGCAGGAGGGGTCCCAGTGCGGGAGTGAGAGGGAGAAAGAGATCTCACTTCTGTGAGAGGTCCCAGTGAGGGAGAGGGGGGGATGATCACACGTGTGTGCGTGTGTGTGTGTGTGTGTGTGCCTGTGTGTGTGTGTGTGTGTGTGTGCAGGGGGGGTCCCAGTGAGGGAGAGGGGCGGAGATCGCACTATGTGTTTTGGGGGGGGGGGGGGGGGCGAGTGAGGGAGAGGGTGAGAGATCATTTTCCAATGTTCTATAGATTCAGGATCAGTTCCTGTGGAATGGATGGTAGCTAATATTATCCCACTTTTTAAGAAAGGAGGGAGAGAGAAAACAGGGAATTAGAGCAGTTAGCCTCATGTCGGTGGTGGAGAAGATGCTGGTGTCAATTATAAAAGATGAAATTTGGATAGCAGTAACAGGATTGGTCCGAGCCAGCATTGATTTGCGAAGGGGAAATCATGCTTTACCCAGAAATTATACCCAGGTATAACGTACATTAAATACTCTGATGACACTGTGATCATGGACACCACCAACTCACAGGGACAGATACAGTCTGAGATGGACATTTTTGCAGAGTGGTGTTGGCGGAACTGCCTTGACCTCAATACCTCCAAAACAAAGGAGTTGGTTGTTGACTTCCGTAAAGGTCCTTGCATCATCCCCACTCTGTTAGTCAACAACCAGCCAATAGAAAGGGCCGAGTCATACAGACACCTTGGGACAATAATTGATCACAAACTCACCTTCCAACTAAACAGTGAAACTAAAAGGAACACAAATAGCCTCAGACACCACTCACTCACTGCACAGCCAATACAGCCTTCTACCCTCAGGCCAGAAATACAGGTCACTCACATTCAGGACTAAGAGAGCCACGTCGAGTTTCGTGCCTACATCCATTAGACTCATGAATAGTTGATCTATTTATTTATTCATTTATCTATATATCCATTTTTAACATTCTTTTAATGTTTTATTGCCTATTCTTCATGTATTTTACTTTGCCAGTTTTACCTACTGACCACTGTTGTACTGCTGGTCAGTAGGTAATGTATGTGATGTGTGTGGTATATTGTGTTGTGTTACTGGGTATGTGAACTGTACACGCGCTGATGTTCTGCACAAATGAAGTTCCTAACGGATAAATAGGGTTCATTGATTGATGCTTGACTAATCTTCTGGAATTCTTTGAGGATGTAACTGGGAAAATTGACAAGGGAGAGCCAGTGGATGTAGCGTACCTGGACTTTCAGAAAGCCTTTGATAAGGTCCCACGTAGGAGATTAGTGGGCAAAATTAGAACACATGGTATTGGGGGTAAGGTAATGACATGGATAGAAAATTGGTTGGCAGACAGGAAACAGTAGGGATTAATGGGTCCCTTTCAGAATGGCAGTGACTAGTGGAGTACCACAAGGCTCGGTTCTGGGACCGCAGCTATTTACAATATACATTAATGATTTAGATGAAGGGATTAATAGTAACATTAACAAATTTGCAGATGACACAAAGCTGGGTGGCAGTGTGAACTGTGATAAGGATGTAGGAGGATGCAGGGTGACTTGGACAGGTTGGGCGAGTGGGCAGATAAATGTGGATAAATGTGAGGTTATCCATTTTGATGGCAGATTATTATCTGAATGGTGTCAAATTAGGAAAAAGGGAAGTAAAACATGATCTGGGTGTCCTTGTTCATCAGTCACTGAAAGTAAGCATGCAGGTACAGTAGGCAGTGAAGAAAGCAAATGGCATGTTGGCCTTCATAACAAAAGGAGTTGAGTATAGGAGCAAAGAGGTCCTTCTCCAGTTGTACAGGGCCCTAGTGAGACCACGCCTGGAGTACTGTGTGGGGGTGGAAGATTGTAACCTTCACGTGGTCTGCCCTGTTTCGACTAATGCAATCAACTCGACGTGCACAAACGGAATATCAAATAGAACAAGTTGTCCAACAACTTTAGGCTGTGCACACTACACGCAAGAAGAAGAGTACTGTGTGCAGTTGTGGTCTCCAAATTTGATGACGAACATTCTTCCCATTGAGGGAGTGCAGCATAGGTTCACAAGGTTAATTCCTGGGATGGCGGGACGGTCATATTTTGAAGGTTTGGAATGACTGGGCATATAGACTGGAATTTAGAAGTATGAGCGGGGATCTTATTGAAACATATACAATTATTAAGGGACTGGACACGCTGGAGGTAGGAAACATGTCCCCGATGTTGGGGGAGTCCCGAACCAGGGGCCACAGTTTAAGAATAAGGGGTAGGCCATTTAGAACAGTGATGAGGAAAAACGTTTTCACCCAGAGAGTTTTGAATCTGTGCAATTCTCTGCCTCAGATCGCAGTTGAAGCCAATTCTCTGGATGCTTTCAAGAAAGAGTTAGATATAGCTCTTAAAGATAGCGGAGTCAAGAGATATGGGGAGAAGGCAGGAACGGGGTACTGATAATGGATGATCAGCCATGGTCACAGTGAATGCCGGTACTACTCTGCATCTATTGTCTATTATCATACCTCATCTTTGGGGTGGGGAGTCCCAGTGTGGGAGAGAGGGCTCTCACCTCTGTGTATTGTGTCACAGTCTGGGGAAGTGTGCGATCTCACCTCTATGTGAGGGCGTGAGCTATTTTGCCCCAGAATACAGCTTTGCCTGAACCCCTCGTATCTTTTTTTTCTCTGATTTTAATTCCCTGCTTACATTTCCAGAATGCCACCTGGTGAAGTGAGGCTTCTGCTGCTGATTCTGGGCTCTCTGGGTGAGTAGTTATTAACAAGAGTGTGGTGGGGGTGCACTGTGTGCTGTGCACAATTACTGGATGTCGGTTATGTATGGTCTGTGTGTTAAAACATCATCTGAATCCTCCTCAAATACCTTGAATGATCTAGTGTCCACCATCCTCCGGAGTAGAGAATTCCAGCGATTCACCGACCTCTGTGAGAGGAAGCTCCTGTGCAGTTTTAAATGATGGTCCTCTTATCTTGTAACTATGTCCCCTCATTGGAGCCTCTGCCTCTGCACATAGTTATAGAGATCTCCGGCACAGAAACAGGCTCCCTGGTCCACCGCACTTATACCAGCCATCATGCTGAGTGACACTAATCCAACTTCCCAACATTAATTGCTTATCCCTCTGTGCCCTGTCATTTAAATACCTATCAAGATGCCTCTTAAAGATTGTTACTGTTCCTGCCTCCACCACATCGTCCAGCATCCACCAACAACACTTTATGAAGACAAATTACCACTGATCTCCTTAAACCACTCACTTCCCATCTTCAACTGATACACTTTGATCTTGGACACCCGTACAGTGGGAAATGGCCATCGACATCGTCTGTGCCTCTCATAATTGTATACCACTATCTCACAGTAATTTCTCAGCCACCTTTGCTCCAGGGAAAACAGATCCTGTCCAATCTCACATTATAATTCAAGCTGGCCAATCCAGGCAACATCCTTGTGAAACATTTTCACCCTTCTCTTCACATTTACCCTCTCATCCCCCCTCAGGATCATGCTTTATAATAAGATCACCCCTCATTCTCAATTCCACATACTGGAGACCAAATATCTCCTGCCACTCCTGAGTGAATCTCTCTGGACTGCCAGTATATCCTTGCTTTAATAGAGGAACCAAAACTGTCCCCAGTAACCAGGTTTGGCCCCACCAGCACCCTGTCCACTTGTACCAATACTTCCTCATTTATAAACTCCAATCCCTGTGTGCTCACAATGACCCGTGGGGCCGACAGCACGGAAACAGGCCTTTCGGCCCACCTGACCCGTGCTGACCAAGACGTTGCCTCTCAGCTAGTTCCATTTGCCTGCATTTACAAACATAGAAACATAGAAAATAGGTGCAGGAGGACGCCCAGGTCTTGCTGCACCTCCCCCTTGCCTAACCAAACCCCATTGAGATAATAATCTGCCCCCTTGTTTTTGCCACCAAAATGGATAACCTCAATTTTTTTATATTATACTGCATCTGCCCCACATTTGCCCACTCACTCAACCTGTCCAGGTCACCCTACAACCTCCTAACATCCTCTACACAGTTCACACTGCCACCCAGCTTTGTGTCATCCGCAAACTTGCTAGTGTTGCTCCTAATTCCCCCTTCCAAATCATTAATATATATGGTAAACAGTTGTGGTCCCAACACCGAGCTTTGCGACACTCCACTCGCCACTGCCTGCCATTCTGAAAAGGACCCGTTCACTCCTACTCTATGCTTCCTGTCTGCCAACCAATTTTCTATCCATGTCAACACCCTACTCCCAATACCATGTGCTTTAATTTTAGTCACCATTCTCCTGTGCGGGACCTTATCAAAGGCTTTCTGAAAGTCTAAATACACTACATCCACTGGCTCCCCTTCATCCATTTTACTTGTCACAACCTCAAACAATTCCAGAAGATTAGTCAAGCATGATTTTCCTTTCATAAATCCATGCTGACTTGGACTAATCCTTTTACTGCTATCAAAATGCCTGATTATTCCCTGTTTAATAATTGACCACAGAATCTTTCCCACCACTGAAGTCAGGCTGACTGGTCTGTAATCCTCGTTTTCTCTCTCGCTCCTTTCTTGAGAAGTGGGATAACATTAGCTATCCTCCAATCCACAGCAACTGAACCTGAATCAATTGAACATTGGAAAATGATCACCAATGCGTCCACTATTTCTAGAGCCACATCCCTGAGGACCCGGGGATGCAGACCATCAGGCCCAGGAGATTTATAATCCTTCAGTCCCATTAGCCTACCCAATACTATTTCTCGCCTAATGAAAATTTATTTCAGTTCCTCTACCCCCTTAGATGCTGTGCACTCCAGTACTTCTGGGAGATTGTTTGTGTCTTCCTTGGTGAAGACAGATCCGAAGTACCTGTTCAACTCTTCTGCCATTTCCTTGTTCCCCCTAATAATTTCACCCGTGTCTGATTTCAAGGGACCAACATTTGACTTTGCTATTCTTTTTCCCTTAACATATCTAAAGAAGCCTTTACTGTCCTTCTTTATATTCCTGGCCAGCTTCCCCTCATACTTCCCCTCATATAAGTTGCAGGGCTAAAGGGGAAATAAAGAGCTGAGGATTGGGACTGATGGGATTGCTCCCCCGTGAGCTATCATGGGCACGATGGCTGGAAAGGCCTCCTACTTGGTGCGGTAAGTGGATGTTAAACTGAGTTGATGCTGTTTATTCCACTATTTACAATTAAAAGAACACACTTGGAGCACAGAGAGCTTGTGTGGACTCCAGGGCAGCGGAAGAGGAAGTGTGGAACTCCACAATGAAGAAAATTCATGGAACTACCATTGTCTGTTGTCCTAGTTGGAAATCCCCACGGTTCAGCATCTGGCTCCACAGATGTTGATAACCGACCTCCCCCCCCCCACCCCCACTCACCGGGACCCCCGTTCCCAGAGCCCCCACTCACTGAGATGTCCATTCCCAGAGCCCCCTCCCCCCATGGACCGAGACCCCCGTTCCCAAAGCCCCCACTCACTGAGACCCTGTTCCAGAGCTCCATGCCATTTGCCGGGACCTTTTTTCCCAGAGCTCCCTTCCTCCAAGTTGCTGGGACCACGGATCTCATGCTCCATTTCATATTCCCACCACAGTCTCCTGCTTGCTCCCACTCTCGGTGTAAGAATACTGATAGCCGCTGTATCTGTGTGGAGTTTGCATGTTCTCCCCGTGACTGTGTGGGTTTCCCTGGGTGCTCCAGTTTCTCTCACATCGCTGAAACTTGCTGGGACGTTAATCAGCAGCTGTAAAATGCCCCATTGTGGGTTAATGGCAGTTGATGTGACGGTGTCAATAGACAATAGACAATAGGTGCAGGAGTAGGCCATTTGGCCCTTCGAGCCTGCAGCGCCATTCACTGTGATCATGGCTGATCATTCACAATCAGTATTCCGTTCCTGCCTCCTCCCCATATCCCTTGACTCTGCTATCTTCCATAGCTCTATCTAACTCTCTGTTGAAAGCATCCAGAGAATTGGCCTCCACTGCCTTCTGAGTCAGAGAATTCCACAGATTCACAACTCTCTGGATGAAAATGTTTTTCCTCATCTCCATTCTAAATGGCCTACCCCTTATTTTTAAACTGTGGCTTCTGGTTCTGGACTCCCCCAACATCGGGAACATGTTTCCTGCCCCTAGCATGTCCCATCCCTTAACCTATATTACTAAAAGTCTGATCTTGACCACTTCCTGTTGTTCTGTATATTGATTTTAGAAAAAACGTTGCCATTTTTGGCTGTGATTTTTGGCCATCTTACTCAGAGTCCGCCTCCGCTGCGCAGGGCAAGAGGGTTTTTCCCATCGATGAAAAATAAAAGAGTTATTAGTGTTAAAAGATGTTGAGATTCTCTCTCCTGAAGGCCACACCCCTTCCGGAAGGACTATAAAACCCGGAAGTGTTGAATGCCTCAGTCAGTCTCTGCAAGGTAGGGGAAGCGAGAAGGCCACATCTCTCAGTCTGAGCTGTGAATAACACTGAACACATGTCCACTAAACTGTGAGTGTGGTTTTACTGGCCTTGAGTACCCTTAATGTGGTTTGAAAATGAAAATGTGGTTGGTTTGAATAAAGCACAGCAAATGGTTGGTGGCGGTAGGTGTGAACTAAAGCACAGCAAATGGTTGGCAGTGATTGGTTTGAACTAAAGCAATGATTAAAAGTCTAAACTTGACAACTTCCTGTTTGCACTGTATATTGATTTTAGATAAAACGCTACCAATTACGATTGTGATTTTTGGCCATCTTACCGAGTCCCCCTCTGCTCATCAGGTGCAGAGAATTCTTCCCATCAATGAAAAATAAAAGTGGTATTAGTGTTTTAAAAATATTGAGAATCTCTCTCCTGTCAATCACGCCATGAAGGCAACGCCCCTTCCGGTGAGAGGGGGAGGGATTATAAAACCTGGAAGTGTGGGTGTGGCTCAGTCTCTGCAAGATGGGGGAGGGGGAGGTCATGACTGTGAATCAACTGAACACACTGAATGTCTACTGAACTGTGAGTGTGGTGTTTATGTGGTGTTTTGTGTGGTTTTGCGATGGTTTTATGGAGGTTTCACCCTACTTGAAATGGTATGAAACTGCATTTGAATGTGGTGGCCTTGCACCCTGCTTCAAATGGTATGAAACTGCACTTGAATTTGGTGGTCTTGCACTCTGCTTGAATTGGCATGAAACTGCACTTGCATTTGTTGGACTTGCACCCTGCTTGGTGGCTTGAAACTGCACTTGAATTTAGTGGCCTTGCACCCTGCTTGAAGTGGTAGGAAACTGTACCTGAATTTGGTGGTCTTGCACCCTGCTTGAAGTGGTTGGAAACTGCACTTAAATTTTGTGGCCTTGCACCCTGCTTGAAGTGGTAAGGAACTGCACTTGAATCTGGTGGCCTTGCACCCTGCTTGAAATAGAATTTCAAAGAATAGCCGTAAGTCATCTGCCAGCTGTGAGATACCCTTTATGCTCACAATAAATACTCAAAGACTAAATCCTGGAAGCAAGAGATTTCTTTATTTTACGAGTCTGCAGACCGGGTGCCTCTCCAACTTGAGACACACTGAAGCCAGGGAGATCACCCCCCTTTATACACAAAATCTTACATTCAATTTCTCCTCCGGACCTCTCTCCAATCAGGGTCGGAGGTGCACAATCTGTAGGTACAACCCACCGTACATCCCCCTCGCACCTCCCACATCATACATTGCATGTTCAAACATGTTCATGGTAATGAGCAATTTCTTGACCAGGGGTGTGTTGTAATATTCATTTATTCTATTAAGCATGCTCAATTGCTCATGACCTGGCCCAGTTTCGCTCACCTCCTAGTGAACCCTCTCAGTTTTCCTATATCAGCACTAAAGCTAAGCTATAGTGACAGGGGTCCCATCCATCACTCCTTTCCACTGATAGGGATTTCTCTACATCACCCCCTTCTCTAGCGAGACAAAGCTATCTCTTCTTACTCAAGGCCTCAAGGATGGGTCTGGCAATTTTCAGACACTGCTGTCAGAATCTCCTCTCCAGCCCCTCTCTGTTTAAATTCTCTTTAAAACTCCTTTCTTTAATAGGGTTTAATCACTTTATCCCTCACAATCCTCCCTTTTTCTTTTGCTACGCATACACTGATTAAACCCCTCATTTTAAGTTCCTTCAATTCGAACTGACGTAACATCGTCCTAACCTTCTCCTCCTGTAAATCATAAACTTCCCCTGGTCGCATTATCATTATTTTCTGTATTTCCCCTTTCTCTCCCATAGGCATGACTACAGCTGCATCTGACTTATACTTCTGGTAATAAGTTTCCCTAAAACAAGGGATACAACAGGGGATAAAGATCAGTCCAGCCACAGCACATAGAAACACAAGTCCCACCGTTCTCCACCATGTTCCTCCGAGGATAGAATCCCACCATTGGGTTCCCATAATCGAATTCCACTTTTGTATTGGAACATGCGCCAACTTCCGGATCCCTTCTGATATGTCCTCACTGCCTGTCCATTATCATCGATGTTCAAACAGCAATTAGAGAGGTTGAATTTCCCGCATACCCCTCCTTCTTCTGCCAGGAGATAATCTAGGGCTAACCTGTTCTGGTATATTGCTGCTCTCATCTGCGTCTGCTGCTTTGCCAGCATCTCCAGCGACCCCCGCAGTTTGGTTGGTAAATTACCTCCAGTACTGCCTGTAGCCTTATGATCCGGTTTAACATATATACTGGTGTTCGGTAGCCCCAGGATCCATCTTGTGCCCAAGTGGCTGGTCCGTAGTATGAGATGATTCTTGCTGGTGGCCACTCATCATCTTTCCATTCTCCAATGTCTATTTTCCTCTTTTTTCCGATATAGGTCATCAAATACAGGTGTTCCTAACGACTGGCCTCTTTGGGGTTTAACAGGAAGAATCCAGGTTGTACCAGTCCAATAAAACAAGTCCCACTCCAATTCATCGGTAACACCGAGTATGCCTTGTATCCTCCGCATATCCAAACAGTCCTTCAGGGGCCGGTCCACTAGAGGCAACCTTGTTCCATATATCTCGCAATACTGGGATCCCCTGATAAGGGTTATTCCCGGTGCAGTTTCCATAGTCCCGGCCTGATTCCACTCCATCAATCTCCATCCGGATAGCACAGTTTTTCCCATATTTCTTAGTTAGATACCATTTTAGGCTCCTCTGGCCACCACACTCGGGGACTGATTTGGCCACTGGGTGACGATACGCTTGGCAGGGGCTGCTGCCTACTAGGACGGCATCCTTTGGCCCAGGGCCTAGCGATACACTCAGTCCCCGACCGGAGCATCTGTCAGGACCCATACCTGGGGATCTCGGTCTTGTCCAATTGTCAGGTTCCACCCCATCAGGTCCCATATTTTCAACAATGGATCCTCTCCACGGCCAGCGTGAATTCATCAGTGGTCCTCCGCAGACCCAACAGTTAGTCACATTCAGGGTCCCAGCTATCCGGGTGGCCAAGTCCACAAACAGATTTTTTCCTCCTTACAGGGATTTCGATCTGCTTCTTGATTTCTTTCTTCGTACAGTGTCCCTGGTGCACTTGAGCTGAGTATGTGGGGGAGGGGAGGCTTCGTGACTACTACCTTAGTAATCTCTTTCACTACTTTCCTCCTTCGTCTTATCTATTGCCCCTTTTATGATCTGAGAAGGGAAAACTAACTGTACACAAACCCATCTCTCTCCCCTTGGGCAGGTAACGGCCCCAAACTTCCCTATATACCCCCTATTGCCTGCCATCAAATACTCCTTTCTCCCCTCTTTAACAAATGATTCTATTCTTTCGGTCATGGCATGCTTTATTCACATGGGAATGATAGGTAAATGATCTGGTTATTACCCCTCTGTATTGAATAGGATGATAACATTTATCACATTAATTAATACCTTTTACAACAATTACATACAAAGCAAACAATACCACGACGCTCCTCTCATACTGTCAAGTTATACATTCAATGCTTTTCTTTTTAAAATTACTGTTAGGGGTTACTTTCCCGGCTTCACCGTCCACTATTCCTCCTCCTCAGGAACGGGTGGATCGACGGGTCCTTTAACCCGGATCGCGTGGGTCCACCTTTTTCTTTTATTTCGTATTCTGTCTCGTTGTCAGTAATACTAGGGTATGGGCCGGTCCACCTGGGCTGGAGTTTCTCCTCCTTCCCAATTTTGACCAGTACCGCCCAGTCGCCCGGCCCTTTACAGCATGTATGGAAAGTCAAGTGGCGGGCTTTGAGCCAATAATCCTTTCGCTTTTAATTCTGTAATGGGAACGAGATACAGCCATTAAATAGTTCCTTGAGAATACATCACTGCCCTCTATGGTGGGTATTCCTTCTATCTTTCCCAAATAAGGTAACCCAAACACATTCCATAGGGGAACACTGCTAATTTTGCATGGGGGTCTGCGTTGCTTTTTCTCAAGCCTTTCTGTTTCCCTACTGCTCCAAACATAATGCCAGACTCCATGAACATATGCTGCTCTTAAAGCCTTAATTTCTGCCAATTGAGCTAAGCAAGATTGCAGGCAACTTCCAATTTGATCCTGCGCTATAGCTTTTTTACTTCATTTAGATATTACTCGTCCAAAATATTCTACCTGCTGCTGACAAAACAAAAACTTCTTCCTTGATACATCAATGACCTCCTGTGCCATCTTTTCCAAGATAATTACAATGTCTCTTTCTCACGTTGCTCCTCACTTGTGGAACAAACCAACAAATCATTCACATACTATATCAACACCTTCCGAAAATCTGCCTACAACATCTGATTAAAAACACGGCGCTAGTATTTAAAACGCTGCCGCATCCTAGCCTAGTGTATTTAATACCTCTTCTTAATGTTCTTACCATAGCTATGTTCACCATTATCTTAATATTATTATTAAGATCATTATTATTATTATTATTATTATTTCCTGATTATCGTACCTGTTTTCACATCCCCAACACACCTTATCCATTACCTATCTCCTTACTAGCCATGTCTGGGCTTAGATCCAGATTTATTTCACTCCCGATAGGGCATTTGAGAAAACACTCTCCCCAAATACATTTATTATTGGCATGGAATCTCTGGGCCGCTCTGCCGCTGTTTGGCTCTGCCATAGGACTCGCTGTGTGTCGGTGCATCACTTATTCCAGACTTCAACCAGGTCTGTTGATTACTGACAACATTGTCCTTTCCTTTTTCACGCTCTTTTCTTTCTAAAGCAGTCTCAATCAATTCATCCCTCTGCTTTCCACTTAAATCCTTTCTGATCTGCCTTCTTTCTCATTCTAAACTCAATGTCTTACTTCTCAGAAAGTTTATCCTTCATTGCAAATTTATTCACCTTCCTTTTAAAATCTTCCACTGACTTCTTGATCCTCATATTTTACCACCACCTCTTCCTACCTCGGGTAATGTCATCACTTTCCCTTCTACCCCTGAGATTCTAACCTGTTTTTTTTTTTTTTTACCCAATCTCATTCCTTCTGGAACCTTAGTTACACTTTGATCTCTCTACTCCCGAATCTACCATAAATATCATATCCTCTCCCTGGGGTCCTAAATCTCAATTTAACCAGAGGTTCTCCCGTGTGTATCCCATACACACCCAGGGAGCGGAACCCCTGACTCCAGACTCCCTATTCTTCCTCCATGAGTGCGTACGACTGCACCTCCCTCCCGTCGTCGCATAGGACATTCCCTCTTGAAATGACCCTCCATCTTTACAATAATAACACCAGGGTGGCCCCATTACCACCCTCCTGATCCTTGTTCCTTGTCTCTCCCCGGGACCCCAACTTCGGTCCCTCCATTCACCTCTTCCTCGTCCTCCAATACTACTTTGCTGTACTGCTTGCAACATCATTTTGCCTTTCCCTTCTGTTTCTCCTCATCCCACCCGTCTTACATATAATAACCTTTTGAGCCTCTGTTAACAACTGATTCAATGGTTTTTCATTCCAATCTTCCAATTTTTCCAATTTCTTTCTAATATCTGGCCATGATTTTGTCACAAAATTAACCTTTAACAACTGCTGACCTGCGGCCGTATCAGGGTCTATCCCCGAATACTGCTGGACGTTCCTCCTTAACCTTTGTAAAAACACTGTCGGAAGTTCATCCTTGTTCTGCTGATTTTCAAAAGCCCGTTCGAAATTCTGTCCCCTGGGAACGGCTTCTCTAATTCCCTTGATTATTATCTCCCTGAGATCTCTCATACTTTTTCTTCCTTCCCCTGTTTGGTTATTTCAAGTCGGCGCATCAGCCTGCAACCCCTTCTCCTGCCTGTCTGACCATCTGTCTTTCTTCTGAAGTAAACAAACTTCCCAGTATCGACATCATTGTCTGCCAACTCCTTTTTTTTTTCCCTGGGCCCCACTAATTTTTTTTACCCTTCTCCGACCAGAATGTTTATCTAAACAAACCATAAAAGCTGCTTGTTGTTCAGCAATTAACTTATTTCTAATTTTGTTCAAACTCCATTCCCCCTACAAATACAAACGACTAACAATTTGCCAATTAACTTTACTGAAAAGAAATCTCTAGAAGCCAAGCAACCTACATTTTCCAACTTCCCCTTTTTAAGTTGCGATGATTCAAAGCATTTGTCCGTACCTTACAATAACCTCCCCCATTGCTTACAATTCCTTAAAGGAACACACACACAATCCTTACAACATGTGGCCCACAGCAAACAAACCTATCACATATACAAACTTCCTCATTCATACAAAACAGCGGTTTTTTACATTAGTTCCATTCTTACTTCAATGAGATTGTTTGAAACAACTTAATATTTTTCATAAAAACGTTTTTTGGCCCTAGGAACTGATCTATTTGTTGTCAGCCAGTCCCAAGGGGTCTTCCAATAAACTTTTCATCTCCTTTTTAAAGTTCCTCACCCCCCATACTGGTGAGAGGCACATAGTTTTCCTTAACTCTTTTAACCCCGGGTGTTCCCTTCACCCCATCCAACATTCGCCCCAACGGACTATCGGACGGAATGTTAGGCTCCATATCAGTATGAGCCCCCTCTCCCGGTACCTCCCCGGACCCTTACTTCTCCCGTTCCGGCTTCCCATTATCTCGTCGGACTATTCCCGTCCGACAGACCCGGTCGCCCAGGCAATACTTAAATAGTCGTTTTTCTACCTGGGGTCCCTGTGCCACAAGAACACGCGACCGACCCGTACTAACGAGTTAACGGCTTACACCCCCCTCGTGCTTCCGAGTCTTTTTCACCGATAGCACTCGCTCAAAAACTGATGGCAAGCAAGGAGAGATCAGAGACTGCTGAAATCAGCAGGGTGCACCTTCCCCTCCTTCCTTGCCTCCACCAAGCAGCCGGAGATGGGCGAACCCTGGGGGGTGGAGGGGGGGACGAGCCCCCAATTTGTGAGATAACCCTTTATGCTCACAAATAAATACTCAAAGACTAAATCCTGGAAGCAAGAGATTTCTTTATTTTACGAGTCTGCAGACCGGGTGCCCTCTCCAACTTGAGACACACTGACCAGGGAGATCATCCCCCTTTATACACAAAATCTTACATTCAATTCTTCTCCTCCGGACCTCTCTCCAATCAGGGTCGGAGGTGCACAATCTGTAAGGTACAACCCACCGTAACATCCCCCTCGCACCTCCCACATCATAACAGACATTGCATGTTCAATACATGTTTCATGGTAATGAGCAATTATTTCTTGACCAGGGTGTGTTTGTAATATTCATTTATTCTAATTAAGTCATGCTCAATTGCTCACGACCTGGCCCAGTTTCGCTCACCTCCTAAGTGAACCCTCTCAGTTTTCCTATATCAGCACTAAAGCTAAGCTATAGTGACAGGGGTCCCATCCATCACTCCTTTCCACTGATAGGGATTTCTCTACATCACCCCCTTCTCTAGCGAGACAAAGCTATCTCTTCTTACTCAAGGCCTCAAGGATGGGTCTGGCAATTTTCAGACACTGCTGTCAGAATCTCCTCTCCAGCCCCTCTCTGTTTAAATTATCTTTAAAACTCCTTTCTTTAATAGGGTTTAATCACTTTATCCCTCACACAGCCCACCAGCCGTGAGTGAGCTGCCAGCACATCAGGCTTGAGTGACTGTGCTGCCACCCCAAGAATCCATTTGGCCCTCTGGAAACCAGTCCCTTCAGCCCACAACACCCATACTAGCGCTCCAGAAAGCGCCCCCCTCCCCCACTGGCCACCAATATTGGAATTGGTGGAGAAGTGGATTATTGCGTTGGGGGACCAGCCCACCCATGTGAACATGGGACCCTGGGTCCCACTTAGTCTAGTAATCTTATATGTTTCATTAAGATCAGCTCTTAACCTTCAAAATTACAGTCTATACAAGTCAGGTGGCTCCATTCTTTCAACATATAACAGTCCCGCCATCCCTGGAATTAACCTCATGAACCTACGTTGCACTCCCTCAGTAGCAGGAATGTCCTTCCTCAAATTTTGAGCACCAAAACTGCTCACTAGGGCACTGTACAACTGTAGAAGAACCTCTTTGCTCCTATACTCAACTCATCTTGTTTTGAAGGCCAACATGCCATTTGCTTTCTTCACTGCCTGCTGTACCTGCATGCTTACATTCAGTGACTGATAAACAAGTGTGAATATGCATGGGTTTGGGTACTTGGGAAAACGGCAGATGTCTGTGAAACCTGCTTCACTAAGGGTGACATCACTTGCAGGGAGCTGGAGACCCATGTGACATAGATGCCTCCAGAGAGTCTGAAGCATGGGAAGGAGCTGCAGAAGGTTTATGCCCTTGTGACCTACATGTTGCCACAATGTCAGGGATTCTGCAGGACAGCAATGCCCTGATGCTAAAGGCATGCTTGTGGTTGGTTGGTGAGATGTTATGTCTCAACTGTGTTTTGGTACCTTCCCACCGGTACTTGTGATTGGTCCAGAAGAGTGGCCTCACCAAAGATAATGGTATCTTTATCTAATGATAATGTTTCTTTACTTAATGGGAATGTTTCTCCCTAAGTGCTATGTGTTGAAACTATGTTATGTACCGTTATATGATTGGGCCAAAGAGTTGTCATTCTATGTATTTTGCAGCCGGTATCGGTAATTGATTTGTAGGTGCTGAGGACCAGTATTTAGCGGGTAGGAGCGTTCCAGGCCCAGGGGAGTTTGAAGCCCCGTCTGTGCGGGTTCAAGTACCAAACAGTACTGCGTGTGAGATATGCGATGTGCTCACAATCACTACTCAAAGACTAAATCGTGGAAGCAAGAGATTCTTTATTATATTTGCGAGTCTGCAGAGTCGGGTGCCTCTCCAAGTTGAGACACACCGAAGTCAGAAGGGTAAACCCCCTTTATACACACAATTCTACATCCAACCTCCCCTCCTTTGACCCGCTCCAATCAGACACTGAGGTGGACAACCAGTAGGTACGTCCCCCCCAGTACCTCCCACATCATACATCGCATGTCCATGGTAATGAGCAGTTTCTTGACCAGGGGTGTGTTGTAATATTCATTTATTTTTTATAAGCATTGCCTGCTCAGTTGTTCATGACCTACCCTAGTTTTACTCACCTCCAATTGAACTCTCTCAGGTCTCCTATATCGGCACTAAAGCTATGCTACAGTGACAAGGGTCCCATCTATCAATCCATTCTACTGATAGGGATCTATCTACATCACTCCCTTCTACCGCTATACAATGCTATCACTTCTTACTCACGGATGGGTCTGGTAACTTTTATACACAGCTGTGTCAGAATCCTCTCCTTGGCCTCTATCGGTTTGAATCCTCTTTAAAACCCCTTACAATAGTTTAATCAATAGAGAAAGAGGATTGGGGGTGATAGGGAATGGGGAATAGATGGACTGCCCCTACCCCACCCTCTCTACCTCCCCACTCTTTCCCCTCTTTTCCCCCACCCCTCTCCCCTCCCTCTACACTCTTCCCCCTCCCCACCTCTCTCCCTCCCCCCTCCCCCACCCCTCTCTCTCCCTTCCCCTACCCTTCTCCCCCTTCCCTTCTCCCCCTTCCCCTCATCCCCTCTCTCCACATCTGTCCACCCCACTCTAACATCCCCTCCCCCTCTCCCACCCCCTAACCCTTCTCTCTACTTCCCGCCCTCTCCGCTCACCTCTGACTACCCACTCTCTTCCCCCTCCCCATCCCCCTCTCTCTCCCCCTTCCCCCCTCTCCCCTTCCCCCTTCCTCTCCCTCCCCAATCTCTCCCCTTTCCTCCTCCCCCCTCTCCCCACTCCTGCTCCCTCCCCCTCACTCTCTCTCTCCCCCTTCCCCCTCTTCCCCCTCTCCCCCCTTCCCCCCTCTCCTCTCCCACTCTCCAATCTTTCCCCTTCCCCCTCTCCCCCCCCTCACCCCACTCTCCCCTCTCCACACCCCATCTCCCGCCTGTGTAATTTATGGGTGCTTAGTGTGAGTGTGACGCCGCAAGCCCCCCACCCCCCCCACCCCCCCCCCCCCCACACCCCGCCGCAAACGCACGTTCGGGGAACACAGAGCAACGGATCACAACTTGGTCCTAGTCTATATGAAAACTTTGTAGCGTGAGTGTGTTCGGCTGTGTTTGTGGTGTATGTTAAATTCTATTTCCATTTTCAGATAAGACTTTTGCCTTTGATTCCTTTGTCCGCCAAACCCACAATAAGATGCTCAAACGCCGCCATTTTTTGTCCATTTTGCTAGACATTACACTTTTACATTCACTAATGCACCTCCTCAATACAGTAAACATTTTTAACATACCACCATTTTTAATAAATTCAAAATTTCAAAATGTTTAAAAAAAATCAATCTGCTCTCACCCCATAGAAATGTTTGGTGCACGTTCCTTCGTGTATGTCACAATGCCCATGCTCTCAGATGTTTTCCAATCGGTAGGGGATCTCATTTACATCTGCCTTTGCACGAGCCCCCCCCCCCCCCCCCCCGTGGGACGAAGCGTCTTTAACAAGTGTGTGGGAACAAGAAAAGAGGATTGGCGGTGATAGTGAGAGGGAATAGATGGACTTGGCCCCACCACCCCTTCCCCTCCCCACTCTACCTCCCACAACTCTTTCTCTTATTTCTTTTTTTCCTTTTCTCTTTCTTTCTTCCCTCTTTCGGCTTTCTCTGTCCCCTTCCCCCTCCTTCTCCCCTCCTCATCCAAGTTTCATCCCAACCCTTCCCCACCCTCAACACATCTTCCCCCTCCCGCCCCTACCACCACCCTCCTCCCCCCATCCCCCCCCCAACACCACTCTCCCCCTTCCCTATCCCTCCTCCTCCCCTCACCTCTCTCTCTCCACCCCCTCCCCATCTCCCTCCCTCTCCTCCCCTTCCCATCCCTCTCTCCTCCCCATGCCTCTCTCCATCCCCTCTCCCTCTCCCTCTCCTCCCCCCTTCTCCCCATCCTCCCACCCCCATCCATCTCTTCCCCACCCCCTTCCCTCTCCCCCACCCCCTTCCCTCTCGTCCCCACACCACAAAGCCCCTCTCCCTCCCCACCTTCCCCCCACTTCACACTCTTTCCCCCTCTTTCCCCCTACCCCATCTCCCTCCTCCCCTCCTCCCCCCTGCCCGACACCTCTTCCACCCCCTCCCCCTCTTCTCCCTCCCCTCCCCCATCCCCTCCCCACTTTCCCCTCTACTCCCTCCCCTCACCCCCTCCCCCACCTCCCCTACCCCCATCCCTCGCTTCCCCCAACCCCCTTCCCTCTCGTCGCCCACTTTCAATCACCACCCCCCACCCCTTCCCCCACCCCATCTCCTCCCTCTCCCCCCACCCCTTTCACAACCCCTTCTCACTTTCCACCCCTCACGCCTCTCCCCCTCCCCACACCTCCACTCCCCCCCTACACCATCTCCCCCTCCCCCCCCCTACATCCACCTCTCTCCCTCAGACCCCCACCCCGCTCCCCCTCCCTCCCCACCCCTCCCCCCTCCCTCCCCCACCCCTCTCTCTCCCCTCCCTTTCCTCTCCCTCCCCACTCTTCCTTCCCCCTCTCTCCACTCTCCCCTCTCTCCCCCACTCGTCTCCCCCTAACCCCTCTTCCTCTCCCTCCACACTCTTCCCTCTTCTCCCCGGCCACCTCTCCTCCACCCTTTTTGTCTTTCCACCCTTTCCCCTCCCTCACTTACCCTACTCCTCCGCTATTCCATCCTCCCGTCACCCCCTCATCTTCTTCCCTACTAACCATCCCCCTAATTTTCCTCTACCCTTTTCCTTCTTCTCTCCACCCTCTCCTCACTCCTCCACCCAACCCATACCCTCCCTCCCCTCCCTTTTCCACCCTCTCCTCCTCTACTTACTTCCACCCTCCCTTCTCCTTTACCCTTTCATCCCTTCCTTTTTCTTGTTTCCCTTTCTTTCTTCCCTCCTTCCTTTCCCACCCTTTCTCTCCCTCCCCTACTCTTCCTTTCTCCCTTCCCCTCTTCTCTCCTTCTTTCCCTCCTTCGCCTCTCCACCCTTTCCCTCTCTCTTCCCTCCCTTCTTATCTCCCTACTCTCTGCCTCTCCCCCTCTTCCTATATGCCCACACCCTCTAACCCTCTTCTTCCTCTCCCTTCTCCAACCCTACCCTATCCTCCTCCTTACTTCACCCGCTCTCCATCTCCACCTACCCTCTCCCAGCACCCTACCACCCACCCCATTTGCGCCTTCTTCCCTCTTCTCTCTCTTCCTCTTCCTCTCATACTGCCCTCTCTCATCTCGCCTCCACCCTTCTCTCCCACCCCTTCTAATTCCCCTCTCCCTTTCCCCACCCCCTCTCCCCCCTCCCCACCCCTCTCTCCCCCTCCACAAACCTCTCCCAACCCCTCCCCTCCACCCCCTTTCCTCCTCTCTCTCCCTCCATCTCCCTCTCTCCTCACCCCTCTCCCTCCTCCCCTCCCACCCCCTCTCGCCCCCCTCCCCACCCCTCCACCCCAATCTCCCCCCCACCCCCCTTCCCCCTCTCCCTTGCACCAATCTGCCCTGCTACCCCCTCTCCCCCCCCCCACCCTTCCCTCCCTAAAAAAATAAAAAGAACAAAATAAAAAAAATATTAAAAAAACCCCCCACCTACTCCCTCCCCTTTCTCACTCTCTCTCCCCCTCCTCTATATCCCCTTCGTCTCCTCTCTCCCGTCCCTCTCCGTTCCCCTCTCCCCGTCCACTCTCCCCCTCTCCTCTCTCTCCCACTCCAATCGCTCTCCACCTCTCCCTTCCCCCCTCTCCGCTCCCCCATTCCGTCCCCTCTTCTCCCACACCCCCTCCTCCACCTCCCCCCGCCCCTCTGCCCCCCCTCTCCACCTCTCCCCTCACCCTTCCCCCACCCCTCGCTACCCCCCATCACCCTCCGTCCTACCCACTCTACTATCCACCCCTTCCCCTCTATCCCTTTCCCCTCCCCGCCTCCCCCTCCCCACCCTCATATCCTCTCCACCCTTGCCCCCACCTCTATCCTCCTCCCCCCAACTCTCTCTCTCCTACCCATCTCCCCTCCCTCACTCTCTCCCTCCCCCTCCCCCCTCCAAACTCTCTCCCCCATCTCCCCTCCCCCTCCTCACACCTCCCCCCTCTCCCCTCCCCTTCCTCCACCCCTCTCTACCACCCTCACCCACCATTCCCCTCCTCCCAAACCCCCCAACCACTCCCCCACCCCCCTTGTCTCTCCCCCAACCCCATAGCCCCTCTCCCTCCCCACCTTCCCCCTCACCCACACCTCCCCCGTCCCTACCCCATTCTCCCTCCTCCCCCCAATTTTTTGCCCCCCGGCCCCATACCTCCTCCCCCCTCTCTCTCCACACTCTCCCTCTCACTCTCTAGGATCCCTCTCGTCTCCTCTCGCTCTCCTCCCTTCCTCTCTCTCTTCCCTCTCTCCTCTTCCTCTCTCTCCCCTACCCCCTGCCTCTCCCCTCCACACTTTTTTCCCGCTCTCCTCCTCCTCCCTTCCCTCTCTCCCCTTCCCCCTTCTCTCTCCCTCACT